>JAKSZT010054077.1:474751-534425 GCA_026826555.1 Tolypeutes matacus
GCAGCCTAGTTCTCCCTGATGTGAGCTATCCACACCCTAAAGGACCACCCAATACCATCCCATACCATACTGCATGCACATAGTAAGTTAATGATAAGTGATAGCTCTTATTATTAGTTTCCATGTATTTTCATGTAGAAATAAAAAATAAAAAAACCAAATGAGCTATTAAAACTTTTCCATAACAGAAACCAAAGCTGCTTTATTCTGCCCAAAGCTGCCTCACAGTGAGAACACAACATCACAAGACAAAGTAGCATGATGAGATTTCTTTTCTCTGACTCCTAACAGTTTACATGCTCAGTGTTCTCTTACACAATCACCTCTAATATTGTCTTGACGTACTACTCCTACATAACATTTCAATGGCTTGTATATTGCCATTGCAAATTCCCCCAATACCTAACATAGTACAATACACACATGTGAGAGGCAACAAATACTGATTTTTCAATTAATCTTTTGCCAGATTAGTATTGCAATTGGTAATACTAATTTACATATTACTGTGGAGTATTCAAACATCATTTTCTTGTACACGTAGGCTAAAACTTACCAAGAAAACTAGGACAACGGAAGTAGCAAGTACACTTACCAATCAGGCCGAGGGTAATGAAGGAAACATTCTCCTCACTTTGAATAGTTAAAAGACGTTACTGCAAAGAACAGTAGCTAAAATGGAGGTGGCCCAGCAAAACAGAAATCTAAACAAGAAGATAAGATCAGTTTCCTCCATACTTATCAAACAGATAGAAGTTAAAATGAAAATGAGTTAGCATTTGCATTAGTTCAGCAAAAATTAAATATGTAAATACATAATATACAACTGTGGTCAAAGTGTATTGAAATTGTTTCACATGCCTTGGAACTAGGTATTAGCATACTTAGTAGTTAAGTTTTGATTACCAAAGAAAGCTGTGGAGACCCAGAACATGTCTTGTTTTCAGTGTAGCTGAGGATGAATGTGAATTCCGAGACATGAGACCCAAAGTACAGGACAAGTTACTCGGGCCCTGAGTGAGCCTTATTGCCTACCCAGCTTCCTTATTTCCATTCACCTCTGTTGCTGTTTACATATTATTAAATTCACTATCATTCCTGTGAAATAGCCATAAAATTTTGTTTCCTGCAATATACTTTGCAAAGTGTTTAGTTTGGCAAGTGGTAAAAAAATAAAAATGTCTAATTATTTACTTCACTAATTAAAACTCTTTTACATAAAGAAAAGAATAATAACAATGGAAGTGATTTTATTGTGTGGTGACAAGTAACCCAACTTCTGGGTAATTAGGAAACAAGAGAAAAATGATTCATGAAACAAAGTGTCCTAGCCAGTACCAAAATCAAACATGACATGAGATGAAAATCATAGAGTCTGAAAGAATTCACTTAAGATTTTCAATTACTTCCTAGCATTTTGGGATGGGGAAATTTATATAATGGACCTACAAAACTTGAGCTTCTGTAACACCTTGGGAATCCTCTTAGAATTCTCCCTCACACAGCATGGCAATAGAGTTTGTATCTGGTAATCCATGAGGTCAAGCTCTTATCATGTACTAAAGTATGAGATCGACAGCAATTCAAATGACATACCTGTGTTCAAGACATTCACGAATATCTGCTGTGATGGTTAGTTTTATGAATCAACTATGCTAGTTTAGATTGCCCAGTTCTCCAATCAAACATGAATCTAGGTGTTGCTGTGAAGGTTTGTAGATGTGGTTAACATCTGCAACCGGTTGTCTTTAAGAAAAGATTGCTTCAATAATGTGCATAGCCCTGATTCAGGCTGTTGCAAAGCCTTCCAGGCAAAACTGAGGTTTCCCTGAGGAAGAAGAAATTTTACCTCAACCCTGCAGCATTGGCTCTCCTGTCCAGGAGTTTCCACCCTGCTGGCCTACCCTATGCATTTTGAATTTGCTAGCCTGCATAACTGCATACGTCTATATATATATTTCCTTACCCAAAGACTGATGTATTTGGCAAAGCAATTTTTACTCTGCGGTAAATATTCACACGATGGAATATTATGCAGCTGTAAGAAGAAATGAAGTCATAAAGCATATGGCAACATGGATGAACCTGGAGGACATTACGTTGAGTGAAGCAAGCCAGACACAAAAGGACAAATACTGTATGAATGCATTACTATGAACCAAAAATATTGTGTAATATATTGTTTGATTAAAAAAAAAAAATTTACATGTATCCATTACATTTAATTGAGAAATATATATATTTATTCATCTGTGTTTACTTTTTAGTTTTTAATTGTTTATGTTTTCAATTATTAAATGTACAAAATAAAGTTTAAAAAAATTATTTATACACATTGATACTGAAAGCAATTACAGCACCAAAATTATTCATTAGGCCTGTATTCAATATTTGGCAGAAGTTGCCAAATATCATGAGTATTAAAAATAGTGTTTTGGAGCAAAAGAGAAAAGGGTGAAAAGATGTGGGAGAAAATGTGCATGGTGTATGAAAATATATTGCTTTGATTCGTTTACTTCTCATGAGACATGTAAATTCAAATATACAGGAAACTGACATAATTTCATGGAAGTATTTTTTAAATATTGGCAACATATATTATTCACAAAGAACTTTTATCTTGACATGAAAACGACAAACAACTCAAGAGAAAAATGACCAATAATGGAAATTCATAGCAGAGGAAATAAAAATGGCCAAAAAGCATGTGAAAAGTTGCTGATCCTCTTTGGTAGTGGCCAGTGATATAGAAAATAAAAGAAAATGAGATACAACTTGTATTAGTCTGACAAAGGGATGCCAGTGCAAAGTACCAGAAATTAGTTGGCTTTTATGAAGGGTATTTATTTGGGCTAAAAACTTACAGTTACAAAGCCTAAAGAGTCCAACTCAAGGTTGCTTTCTCACACAATGCAGTTGCCACATGTTGAAACAAGATGGTAGCTGCTCTCCGCTAAGGTTCAGTGTTCCCTGCTGGCTTCCCCTCTCAGCTGCAGGATGGCATAAGGCTTGTCTCTCTGGGAATTCTCTCTCTCCTGTTATACGGTTCATTTCTTTCCAGGCTTTCTATATCATTCCATTTCTTCTGTTCTCTTCCCAAGATCTGCTGCAAACTATCAGGGAATGGTTCATCTCTCCCTGTGGCTCCAGGATCAAAAGTGATAGAGCTGTCTCTCTTCCTGCATGTCTACTTTTTTTTTTTTTTTTTTTTTTTAAGATACTTAGATTACATAAAGGTTATACAAAAAGTATAGGGATTCACATACGCCCCACCTCCCACACCTCCCACACCTCCCACAACCTCCCACATAAATATCTTTCATTAGTGTGGCACATTAAATGCAATTCATAAATACATCCTGGGGTTTTTCCATTAAGTAGGGACCATAGTTCACAATGTAGACCACACTTTCTCTCCCACACAGTTCTCCATGTTATGTGATGATATAAAATGGCTTATATCTGTCATTGCAATGCCACTCAGGCTAATTCCCAAGTCACAAAAAACCCCTGTATTACAACCACATTTCCCTATCCCTACCCCCAGAGCTCTAGTGGCCACTGGCTCCACATCAATGTTGTAATTTCTTCCATTGCTTGAGTCACAATATGTCTATAGCAGAATACCAGTAAGTCCACTCTAGTCCATAGCTCTTCCCCCCATCCTGAGGACTATGGGATAGTGATGTCCATTCCACCTCCAATTGAGAGGGGGTTTATATCCCAGGGGGAAGATGGATGGGATTATCCTGCCTGCAGCTGCAGACTCTCTCCATTCTCTGGGATGGCCGTTGTCAATCATCATCTCCTTGTTAGTTGTTCTGGGTCAGTCCAATGAGCTGTAGATTAGGAGTTGCAGCTCCACAGAGGTTCTGGGCCAGCTGGCACATGGACAGCCCAAAGACTCAAGTCTCTGGACATACACCTACAAACTCCAGCACCAAGTATTGGTTTGAATAGAAGGGCAGATGAGCCATTTGCAGGGAACACATAGTTGAGTCCAACTCTGTCACTCTCAGGAGCACAAACTCCAAAGTAGGGCCCACTTGCAAGACACCAAACTCTGGAGCTATCCACCCTGCCATAGGACCTGGGTGTCTCCAGAGCCCTCAGGAGCCCCACTATTTGGGGTGATATCCACTATGTAAGTCTATGAGATCCTACTGAGATGGGCATAAGCGTTACCTCTGGGATGACCTCTGGACTCATTTTAAAGTCTCTTAGACATATAAACTCACTTGTCTTTACCTTTTCCCCCTTTTATTTAAGGTCTTTTTCCAATCTTATTGCCAGTTGGCGGTTGGTGGCAATCCCTCAGTGCCAGGAGGCTCATTCCCGGGAGTCATGTCCCACGCTGGGAGGAAGGTAATGCATTCATATGCTGAGTTTGGCTTAGAGAAAGGCCACATTTGAGCAACAAGGAGGCTCTCAGGAAGCAAGCCTTAGGCACCCCATAACAATAGGCTAAGTTTCAATTTCAAGAGCAAAGACTCATAAGGCTAGTCATCAATATCAAGGGTCTACCAGTGGGTCATCCTCCTTCACCAGTCACTGCACCTGCACTTGAGGGACTGTGGCTGCTCCCTTAGAGAATGTGGCAGAGCTCTCCAGGATGGGAATTGAGTATTGTCTCATTTATTGGGTGATTCTCCATCCACTGTGACAATGCCCTATGAGCATTTGAACATTTTTATATACCTTATATTTATGCTTAGGTGAACTTCCTCCCACACCAGTGATCCTCCCCCACACCCATTGTAACCCTTCCTTGATCCAAAGCTTCTTCAAAGGTGAAGCCATTATAATAGCTGAATACAATTAATAGGAAAATGAAATAATAATGATAAGTTTAAATGTAAGAGATAAAATACATAATTTTTTTAAAAACTAAAAATTAAATTAAATTAAAAGATTGGAATATTAAAAAAATAAAAAGTATATTAAAAAATTTTTTTTTGACCTTTTGCATTTCATCACTGCAATATGTGGTATTCAGTCTGTACCCTGGCATCTTCTCCCACTCATTCCCCAGTTGTCACTATTTTTCATTTTGTTTTCAAAGAAGTTTTAGGTCACAGCAAAGTTACACACAGAATACAAGAGACTCTCATATACCCAACATCCTCCCCTTTTCTTCCCCCCCATATTAATACCTTTTTATATGTGGATAGTAGCCTTGTTATAAATGATATACAAATAGAGAAACATAGCTACTAAACATGATCAATGGTTTACACAATGGTTTACATTTTAGAACATACAATTTTATAAATGTTGATTAAATTTACCATGTCTTGTGTCCATCATGGTATTGAAGAACATTTCCACTGACCACTAAATACCCCCTGTTTAATCTATACTAATCCTCCCATCCCATCCTCCCCAAGGCCCATGATGACCCCGTGGCTTGACTCGTTGGATGACAGGGATTCTAGTGTGCATTTATAACAGCCCACTAAGAGGGCAGGGATACAGTGTGAGTCACGCCTTATTGATGTGGTTGAAACAAAGACTAAATTAACAGATAATTTAATCAAGAGACCCTCAACTGAATCCAATATAGTCAAAGAGTATCACACTCAGAAGAATAGATTCGTTTAGAAACATTTTCTTTCTCTTTTTAGGATTCACAAAAATAATCTCAAACTGTCACATCACTGTTCACCTACTAGCTTATACTGCTGGTGGAAATGTGAATTATTATAGAGTTTTAAATGCCACTATCAATATTGCTAAAATTTATCACTGCAAGAAAAAAAGATGTGGGCAAGAGAGGAGTCATATTGTCCTCCGATGAGGCATTTGAAGGAAGGGAGGTGACTCTGGAGATCTAACTTTGGCAAAGCATCTTGTAGCAAGATTCATGAATTCCCAAACCTGACTCAAGCTTTAGATAATAGTGGGACACTTAGCATGTCTCTGATTAAGTATATTTCTCTGCCCATTTGAAGCAACAAACTTCTCCTCCCTCAAAAATCATAGAATCTAAGGGATAACAGGAACTTCAGAAAAGTCTAGTTCTACCAGACATCCTAGGAGGAGAGGGGGGCCAAGGGAGACATCCCAGCATGGCAGATGGAGCTGAGCTTACCTAAGGCAGTCATATAAGGCAAGATATATGAAAATTTTCACATATATTAAAAGAAAACTTTGAGGGCTATTAAAAGTGAGATTATCATAATGTTCTTTAGGTTTGGCTAATAGTTTTAGGATATGAATAAATCTGATTTTTGGAATCTACCTGGATAGTTCTCAGTTCTGACTTTTTATCCCAGATGTTTATATTTGAATCCCCAAGCACTCCCATGGTATAATGAAAAGCTAATCTGGTCCTTGTGCCTTGGGAAGAAACCTCTTTGGCATATTCTGTGAGAGGAGGGTCTTTTATATTTCAAGAAGGGTCAAGGAGAACACAGAGAGTTACATGGAGGGGTCAGCTCAACCTGCACTCTTAGGGTGGGACTGACTGGGCCTGAAATACCACCCATGTGATTAGGAGGTTGGGGCTTAGGGACAGGTCCTATCGGCCCACACCCCACACCTCGGGGAGGGGAGGAGACTGAAGATTGAGTGCAACCATTTGGTCATTGATTCTATCAATCATGCTTATGTAATGAGACCCCTATAAACTCAGGGTAGTAGGAGCCCACAAGAGGATAAGGTACATCTTTCTGCCAAGAGGGTGAGGTGTTCTAAC
Source organism: Tolypeutes matacus (assembly GCA_026826555.1). NCBI lineage: Eukaryota > Metazoa > Chordata > Mammalia > Cingulata > Chlamyphoridae > Tolypeutes > Tolypeutes matacus. The sequence continues at coordinate 481,449 of JAKSZT010054077.1, forward strand.
TTTAGGTGGGACAGACATGGAAGCTTACATTTGAGACCCTCCTAATATTTTCTCTATGTGTCTCTTCTTTGGCTTCTTCTTATTTATATCCTTTTACTGTAATAAAACTGTAATTGTCAGTATAGTGATTTCAGTGAGTTCTGTGAGTCATTCTACCAAATTACAAATAATACAGAATGTCAAGAACCTCTGATTTGTAACTAGTTGGTCAGAAGTATGCATGGCCTGAGCCCCAGTAATTGCTCCTGATACCTGAAAGCCACTTTGTAAAGACTGTCCTTATTCTTTGGAATCTGGTCTACTTATGGATAGTTAGAGTCAGAATTTTATTGTGTTACTCCACTATTTAGAGTCGTTGTCAGAAATTGTCTTTGCAGAACTTATGAAAGTTGGAGAAGTTTCTGTAATTTAAACTGTTGCCCTGCCCTAGTCGGACCCCACAGTGCTGGCAGCTGAGCATGTATCCTACACACTGGATATAGGAACATCCTCTGAAAAATCTAGCCAGCCCAAAAGAAAAGATCTAAATGTCTTGATATTGCAGATTCTCCAACAATAAAGCACAGTTGATGACTCTATGATGAGTTCCACTGTCAACAATTGCACCCATGCATACATTGATTGACACGTTGTTAGTGTTGATTATTCAAGAGAAGCAGATAAGCACAAATGATCAGATCACCAGACAACTAAGGTGATCCAACCTTTCTATCATGAAAGTAAGAGAACAAACATAAAGATTAAAAATTGGAAGAAAAAATCTGTAATGTAATTAGAAAATATTTTCACAAGAGTTGTTATTTATTTTCTCAATGAGGCAAAGAAATAATTGTATTCATGAAATTTAAGCAATTGCCTTAAAAATTAAATGTACAATATAAAAAAGCTACTAGGTATTAACAATTATCATAGCAGGAATAAAAATCCTATAGTAACTTAAAAAACTACCAAAAAAAAAAAATGTATCTCCCAGTACATCATTTCTCAGAAACCTTCCTGAGGATGTGACTGCTGATTGATCAATTAATTCAGGAAAGAGAAAAACATGGGATCTGGGAAGATGCTGCTTACCCTAGAGAAATTGTGGAGATCCCCCAAGATTCCTGGGAAGCATCCAGGACCGCATGTGTGCCCATAAAGAGCTCACACCCAGACAATACTGAAGCAAGTCATAGATTTGAGGAAGATGTGTAGCTGCGTATAAAATTTCCAGTGATTATATCAACTCTTGATTGAAAATGAATTGTGTCTTAAGCACTGTATTGGCAGGAGTGTTGATATAATCTGGAAAACTGTGCTGGAAGACCAAAAGAATGGTTTTAATAATGACAAAGACACTATTTATAACATTCATTTGTAAAAAGGGTAATATAGTATTTTCCTCATAGTGCATATAGTGAAGTGTAAATGAGTTGACAAATATAAAGCAATTAGAATGGCACATAAAAATAGAAAGAGTGACAATGGTATTGGCTATGATGCTAAAGATGATGATGATTATGATTAGTGGTAGGTGTATAGAACCTGGAGTTAGGCCTCTGGAAATTGGAGCTCCTCTACTAGCTGTGTTAATCTGGGAAATTTAGGGATGCATCAGTATTTTCAGCTATAAAATATAGTAGCGATTGTATCTATCTCATAAGTTAATTAGGGTTAACCTACTGAGAGAGGGTGTGGTAAATTGTCACAGCAACAGTAGAACAATGAATGACACAAACATACCATCTGCTCCTCTAATCACAGCCTGGAATAGTCCTCCAATTTTGAGACCATTATGATTAGACTGGGCTCACCTGGATAATTCAGGATACTCTGCCTATATTAAAGTCTTAGCTTAATCACATCTTTAAAAAATGCCTTTTGCATTTAAAGTGACACATTCACAAGTTCCAGGGATGAAGACACAGAACATTTGGGCACCATTTTCTGCCTACACATAGGGATTCCCTGAACAAGCAGAGCCACTTATATCCTTTCTCCTGAGAATCTGAATTTTGGACCTCATAGATGCTTGAATTAAAATTTTGGGTAATCTAAGCACCTCTTAAAATATATGTATATATATATATATATATAAATAACATTTTTGTAAGCAAATACACATATATGCATATATATTTATATATCATTTTGCAAATGTTTGTATGTATTGTGAGAATTTTGATTTTTACCCATAAAAAAAAAAAATTTATATAAGACTAAGTTACAGAGGGAAGTAGAGAGAGATGTAGAAGGGCATGATTCCCTGTGAAACTTGAGAGTTTTACATGATTATGATCAGACAATCTTCGTGATGTTCCAGGCCTCTCATTCTCCTGACATTAGATATATAGAGATTATATAATCTCTGCTAGGACATATCCCAGCCTGGTTAATCTTTGCTGTGCAAACAAATGTGTTCTACTTCAGCAAAGCCATTCTACTGAAGTTGTTCATTAATAGTAAGTCGAACTCTGCCTCCTTCTATCTCCTTGCCTTTGGCTTGGCAAAGAAATAGACTTCATGGTGCCTCGTATGCCCCAGAGAACAGATCTGACGATTTATCCACATTCCACTACTTCTTCAGATGGTGGTGATGGCTGTCAACTGTCTTTATCCAGTTCCTTGCCAAGTCCCTCTCTCTCTAGCTCCTCTCTCCAAGCTCCTTTCCAAGGAAACTGTGCTCTTGCCTTTCCTTATTTTTCATCTAAGTACTAATCATTTCTAAACTATCATGTAATTTAATTTTTCATTTTGTTTAGAAAATAAACAATGAAAACCCTTCACTAGAATGTAAGTTACACAAATGCAGGAATTTTCCTACAATGGTGCCCAGTAAGTATTACACTATCTGTTCATCCAGAGTGAACTTGCTCTGGGAAAGAAAGTCATAAGGTGGGAAGACTGGGCTTTGGTGTTCAAGTACCCAATCTACCTCTAATTGTGTTATTTTTCCAGGCTGCTATGACAAAAAACACCAAACAATGGCTGGCTTAATAACAGGAGTTTATTGATTTATGGTTACAGAGGCACAATGCCCAAACTCAAGGTGTTGTCAAGATCATTATTTTCATACCAAAGTCTGTAACTTTCTGATGCTGGCTTGCCCCAATCCTCCGGCTTCTGTGGCTTGCATCTCTGCCTCCTGTCACAAGGCAATCTCTCTCTTTATCTCTGTTCTGCTGCTTTAGACTGACCTCAGACTTCTCCTTGTGGCCTTTTTTTTTTGAGTGCCTATGTCTAAATTTCTTCTGTTTATAAAGGACTCCAGGAATACTGATTAAGGCTCACCCTTATACATTTGAGCCACACCTTAAATAAAAATAACTTTTTCCAGAAATCTTATTTATACATGGGCACACATTCACAAGATTGAGAAATTAGATTAACAATATGTCTTTGTTGGGATATATAATTCAATATATCACACTAAGCTGTGGAAGAGTTACTTAATGTCTCTCAGTTTCAATTCCTTCTGTCTAGAAGAGGAGCATGATATAACTACTTGTACCATGTTTGTGGTGATCTATTGAAATGGTGAGGTCTCCACAGTTGCAATTTTGCAAATGAATATGCATTCTCAGGCTCTGTTTGCCAAATCTCCATATGTTGTTGGCATTTCTTCCCTCTGCAGACACTTGTTCCCTGTGCTGCGGGTGATTGGGATATACATAGCTCAAGGCTCATGCCACCAGAACACAGCCTTCCCAAAGAAAAGAGAACTTCCGTCTCTAAGAAGCTTTGTTGATAAATCAAAGAGGAGCTCAAACAAGCCTGTCTTGGGTCATGTGTCTATTTCTTTAGCAGTTATCTTTGGCTGGAAGAATGTGATTGACTCACGGCCACGGTATTGCATAGGCAGCTCCATTGTGAAAGCAAGGAGTCAGGGAGGAGTAATTCCCCAAATGAAGGGGATTTAATTTTAAAAGAAGGAATAACAGAATGCTCTAGATTCAATGATGACAGATACCTATAGCAAATTAAGACTTCTTTAATTTATGGAATTCAAGAAAGGACGAACAACCTAACAATGAACAGAAGACGAAGGCACTTGGACCTCAGCAACAACTAAAGACAGGAACTGAACTTAGACTCAGAGCAGTCTCCCTCTTTATTGTTTCTATCTGCTTCTTTGCGAGAATGGGCTTGTTTTCCCTTCACAGGTGCATGGATTCCTACATAAGTCATGAGAAATAGTAGGGGTAATACCATACTCACCAATAATCCACGCACTCCCCATAGACAAACTATTTTGTGTGCTGACTAGGAATCCATCTTACTTTGGCTAAGCCACTTGCCTCAATGCTGAAATTTGGTCTAGTTAATAAGCAGCTTAGAAAGACATAAGTCCCCCAAAGCACAAACCCACATCTGCAGCCAATACCTACACCACAAACACACCTCACTCAATACCCACAGCTGGTCCCAAATAATGAGCTAAGCATCCCCACCAACCTATGACCCTGCTCCCTTTCACTTTTCATGGAGTTTTGCTTTTAACTAACCCAATTATTGACTCCTGCAGGAAATCTACACACCATTACCCCTCTATCACAAAAAAACGCACAAGCCCACAGAACCCTATTGCTCTGTTTGTGTGCTCCCCACCTGCTGGCTGAGCCATCTGAGCTGACCAAGGTACCCTCACTCTCCAGGATCCCTGTCATTCCTCACATATTATGGCATTGGTTCCCATTGTATTGCACTAACCTGCACACGCACGCAAATTTAAAATTAAACTTAACTAATTCAGAACTGATGGGCTGATACTAAAGCAGGTGATTGAGGTGACTCTGAAATGTGGAAGACTTTGACAGGTGTGTTCTGCACATGTCCTTCTGCTTCCTTCCTCCATCTTTTGAGACTCCCATCTCCAAGTCTTAGCTACCCTAGGTAGGTGCCCACATAATTTATTCTCCACACTCGTACAATTTAAGAATGAAAAACAGCATTATTAATAATTATGCTTAGACAAAAGGTACAAGCCATTATTGTCCTAGGAAAAACAGAGCATATCTTCATTATGCATTTAGCTTTTCACAATCTCAATTCTCTCTCCCGATTTTACAGCAACCCTGAGAATGGGACTGATATTAGTCATTAATGCCTCTGCATGAACCCAACTATTTTCCCTCCCAGAGAAATTTTAAACATTACCACTCATGGAAAAAGAAATGAAATCTTTCTTTTATAAAGGAGCTAGGGAAGATTGCCTTTGTTATGTTGAATTTTATGATGTTTTATAAAGATGACTTTATGATTCTGCGCCTTTAATCAAAGACTTTCGTTACTACAACCTGGCATTTTTTATTTGCTCTATTATAGGACTATGGACACAGCTGAATTCAGGAAGATAAAGATAAACTGGTGACTGTTGGAGAAATAATTTATTAAGATTTCTCTGGATTACTCTTATAAGGTATAGGCAAGTTTTTTAAAAACTTTTAAGAATTATAATTGGCATACACAAACTACACATATATAAAGTATACAGTTGGATACTATTTGTATATTACAATCAGAAATATAAATACCTCACCCCCAAAAGATTTCCTTGTACTCCTTAGTAACCTTTCATTCCCACCCTACCTTGTTCTTCCCTACCCCAATTCAGCCACTAATGTTCTTTTTGTTGCTATAGATTTTCTACCTGTTTTTTTTTTTCTTTAAATATTTTTTGTACTGCAGGTCTTTTGATGCTGATTTTAGCCTTTGCGTCCTGAAAAAAATATATAGTTTTTGTTTGCTGATATTTTGAAAGTTATTTCCACTGGTTATAGAATTCTAGACAACAAGAATTGTTTCCAACCAGAAATCTGCTATCTTGCTTATGTTTGTTCTTCTTTACCTAATGAATTTTTATTCCCTGGTTGCTTTTAAGATTTTCCCTTTCTCACTGGTCGAGCATTGTGCTTATGGTGTACCTTGGTGTAATATTCTCCACGTTTTTTCTGGTGTGGTTTTGCTGAGGTTTTTGGATCTGTGGGTACATAGTTTTCATTAAGTATGGAAATCTCTCAATCATTAGTTCTTAAAATATATTTTCTTTGTCTCACTCTTTCTTTTCCAATACTACAGTTACACATATGTCACGCCTCTTTAAGTTGTGCCCCCACTCAGTAATGTTTTCATAATTTTTTTCTGTTTAATTTTAGATACTTTCTATTGTTTTCTTTTCAGGTTCACTAATATTTTCATTTCTCACACATCTTTGCCTTACACCCAACTCTATAAGATGTTTTAGTAACCATCATGCTTTTTTGTCCAAAAATAGATCTCAAACATAGAATGTACTCAATTAAAATTAGCTGAATGAATGAAGTTGTCATCACCTATTCCTTTATTTTCAAGGCATTTAGAAATCTGCTTTTGAATAAACACTTGATCTCTTGATGAGCATTTCACATTCGTTTTCCATATTGCCGAATTTATCAGTAGTATCTATTCTACTTTTACTATTTCCATTTCGAGGTATTTTATTGTTTTTTTAGTCATATACATCCAAATTACTATATAAATTTCTTCTTCACTTGGATCCACTTGGATCTCAGCAAACAATTCGCCTACTAAGTAAAAGTGTCCATTTCATGTAGGTCATGCCACTTGTACACTTGGTGAAAACCAATGAAGTAATTGCTTCCTTAAATTTTAATGTTTCTTAAATAATTATTTCTCGTACTTGGGGCATAGTTCCCTTTCTTTATTTTGAGCTATCATTTTACAACTACTATTTTACTTTTCCTTGTTTATGTTTTCTTTAATGGCCTCTATTAAAATTCCATTTGTCAAAAAAATAGGAAGAGCGGAGCAGTTGTTTTCTCATTCTATACATTGGGGAGTTCGTATTATAGCTAAAGCTAAAGATTACTTTATGTGCAGAGCTACTAGTCCAGTTTAGACCCTTAGACTTATTATTTTGAAATTGTTTCAAACTGACAGGAGAGGTGCTAAAATAATACAAAACCCATACATATAACTATAACATACCTTCTCCCAGATACCCAGATCCACAAATTTCACATTTTGTCACATTCACTGTGTCATTCTATCCTTCTATCCATCTAGCTAGCAATTTTCTAAAAACAAGGATATTCACTTACATAACCACAGAAAGTATAGTTATCAAGTTCAAGAACATGAACAATGATATAAATATTACACTCTACATTCCAGTTGTTTCATAGGCACAATAATGTCCTTTTGTGCCTTTTCTCTAACCCTATTAGATACAGTACAGGATCATGTGTTACAATTAATTGTCATTGCCTCTTTAGTTGCTCTCTTTTTATTTGTGGAAACACATATACAACAAAAACTTTGCTATCTCAACCACTGTCAAACATACCATCCGCTGGGACTAATCACATTCTCTATATTTGGCTACTCACACCACCATCCGTTACCAGACTTTCCTGTCACCTCAAATAGAAACCTTATACACGTTATATATTAACTCCCCATACCTCCTTCCTACTGCTCTTGGTTACCTGTACTCTATGTTCTGTTTCTCTGCATTTGCATATTCTACCTATTTCATATGAGTGTAATCATAAATTGTCTCTTTGTGTTGGACGTTTCAATCAAAATGATGTCATCAAGGTTTATCCATGTAGTGGCATGTATCATAATATCATTCCTTTTTAGGATGATTAATAATATTTTTTTTATTATGCCATATTTTGTTTCTCCATGTTTCTGCTGATGGACAACTTATTTTATTCTACCTTTCAATTATTGTGAATAATGCTGCTATGAAAACGGATGTACAAATAGCTGTCCAAGTCCATGTTTTCAATTATTTTGAGAATATGCATACAATTGGGATTGCTAGTCATATGATAGCTGTATGTTTTACTTTTTGAAGAACAAACTGTTTTCCCCATTAGCTGTACCATTTTACAGTTTCACCAACAACGTACAAGTATCCCTATTTATTTGCATCTTCATGTGCACCTATGATTTTCCCTTTTTTTACTGGTAGACATTCAAGTGTGTATAAGATGGCATCTTGTTGTGGTTTTGATTTACATTTCCCTAATGGCTAATTATTTTGATCATCTTTTTATGTGCTTATTGGCTATTTGTATATTTTCTTTGGAGAAAAGTATATTCAAGACCTTCCATAATTTGTTAATTGGGTTTTCTTTTCATTGTTGAGTTATAGGATTTCTTTCTATACTGTCAATTTTAAACACTTAACAGACATGGTTTCTGAATATTTTCTCCCATTCTATAAGTTGTCTTTTCACCTTCTTGATAATATCCTTAGAAGAACAAAAGTTTTCATTTTGATGAAGTCCAGTTTATTGATTTTTTGTTCTGCCTGCTTTTAGTGTACTTTTAAGAATCTATTGCATACTTTAATATCCTGCAGTTATTTTCCTATGTTTTCTTTTAAGAATTTTATCATAGTTGTTCTTATATTTAAGTATTTGATCTACTTTGAATTCATTTTTGTATGTTGTATGAGGTAAGAGTCCATTTTCATTATTTTGCCTGAGGAAACAGGATATCCTCAGCACCCTTTTTTTGAAAAGTATATTCTCTCCCAATTTGAGCAACAGTAGAAACATGGTGATCATGTGGGATAAGTCGCATTGATTCTGTGCTTTAATTTGTGCATATACATGTCTAGGAAGACTTGTTTCCTAAGGACTGGGAGCTTTTTATTTCTTTTTTCACATGGAAACCCTCCAGTTCTGTGATCACTAAAATCATTCAGTAAGGGCATGATGGCATTTAGTTAGCATCATGTCTTCTAAAAGTGATAAGGAAGGCAGAAGAAAATAACCTCATAGTCCAATCATCAACCATTCCCCTTCAGTTGTGCCAAAAAGGGAAGTATTGTAAGACATTAGAATTAGTCAAAGTATTCTAATGCTGGAATAAACTTAAGTGCCATGCTTTCCAAGGGAGAGAATTTTGTAAGTTCCTTTTCCTTCCATTTTTTAAGCCTGGACAGGACTCAGATTTATCACACGGTGGTCAGTCTCTTATTCCATCTGCACATGACACCAGGGCTTTTGCTACAGGATGATAGGAGGGGGGTGTGATGCAGATGAAGACAGGACATGCAATCCATCTGGTACTATGCAATTATGAGGAGGAAAATAGAAAGGGAGACATAGACTGAAAAACTGTCAGATCTAAGTGTCCTGATATCTCCTTTCTGGTCTTCTGCACATGATGTAGTTTCAGGAGAGAGGACATACTGTGAGAAGAAGGGTGATGTTGGATCTTGTTTGGGTCTCCTCAAAGAGCCCAATGAGAGGTTTCCCTGACCAATGTGGATCAGAGACATATCAGAGTTAAATCTGATATCAATCTTGAAGTTTTGCTTTTCAGGGCTGCTTTCTATTAGTGCCAGAGAGGGATAGAGACTAAATGTTGCTTCATTTCATTGTTTTGGCATGGGATGAAAGAGGCTCATTAATCAGTTGAATTAAGGGCTAGGTGACAAATGTGCCAATATGATTTGGTGAATTGTGAAAGGATGATGGGGATGGGTCATCAGAGAAGGAGGCCAGGAGGACATGAGGGTTGTTGCACAAGACTAAATTAAGATGAGTTTAGTAATCAGTAACACCACACTGGGCTGTAATTAGCCAAGATCAACCAGACCACAGCTATTACCAGGTGAGGACCTCAGCTGCAGTGCAGTTGGCAAGTAGCACTCAGGGAGACAGCAGTACCATAGCATCTTGAAAACTGGATGAAGGGAAAGCATCCTGAAGAGCTGAGGAATCCAAGTACTTCCACACCAGCAGTTCATATAGTCCTCCTTTCTCCAAAAGCCCTGAGAGAGATTCAGAGAGACATGGAGATTTGGGGAAAAACTGAGCACTTCTTTTCAATAAAAATAAAGAGTACAACTTTAAGGAATAATTTAAATTATTTTAGTTATCCAAGTTTAACACTAAGTAAGTTTAGAAGTTACTTTTTCCTCTTTATTCCCTCACTAGATGGTCATGAGATAGATTAGGATTTTTAAAACAATTAATATATACATTGGACTGCACCTCTGAGATGTAGTATGCATAAATTTTCAACCTGCAACAAATATTTATTGATTAAATGAATGAATGAACCAATAAACCAAATAAGATTGAAGAAACAAAATAAACAAGATGCTTAAAATAAATCTTTCAACAGTAGCGCAACCAAGCGAGGGAAAATATTAAATCTTAGGGCACTGATATTTGAGCTAAGTTTATGGTTTCTACCAAAGTATTAGTTCCAGGAAGGATAAGCCTGTGATAAAATTGTGAACTAGATAAATTTGTTTTCCTTTCTTCCAGGATCTAGCATGCATTAAGCTACCTGATTAATTCTGTTGTTTAACCATAACAAATAACTTGCTCTCAAAAAAAGTGTGATAGTAATTGTGATTCTCAAGATGAATTTATTAATGCTTTATTTTTATCTAAATGTGTAATGAAAGGTTTGTTACATATAAAGATATTTCAGGTACAACAAAATATAGTTGCCGTGGCAACTTGTTTTTCTTTTGTAGAAAAAACAGAGCTAAAATAAAAGATCAACCACAAACATACTATGTGAGCAAGTTGCATACCTTTCTGTTTCTTCATTTGTGAAATAAAGTAAACTTAATCTAGTTTCCTCAAACCCATTAGAATTATGAAGATTGAATGAGAGCACATTAGTGAAAGTGCTTTTTTCTTGGAAGAGTATAGTTATAATTATTATGTGAAACATAACACAAGAGATGTTTAGGTTCTAGGTTATTCTTTAGGATTCCCTTGAGGCAACATTGTGGGCACAGCTCCATGATTATTTAATGCTACCTACTATGTGTGACTAGAGAAAGGTAGAGGTGTTCTAAGTGCCATGCAGAAGTACTGGGTCGTAAAAGGCTCAGTGACTTCCTGCAGCTCCAAATCCCCTCCAGAAATGAAGGTTGGTGGAGATGTGGGCCCAGGTGGAATAGTCAGGATTTGCAGAGCAAGGTAGAGTCCTCCAAGGAGTTGGGAGATACCTTCAAGCCCAGTACTGACACTTAAATTTTGTTGACAGTGATGAGGAAGAAGTTGGGTTAAATCCAAAGCCTACGCATGGGTCTGCAATAGTCAGTGTGCTCTACTGGCTCTCAGAAATGAAAAATTTTACTTGAGTTAAAAACTTCCTATTTTACTACTCTTTGCCAAATTGTCACCCTGTGAATTTCCATACCTTATGTTCATGGTAATAAAGTCCCTGAATTTTTGCTTTCCAAGTTTTTTTTCCTCCAACAAATAATAATTTTTTTCCTCTAGCACATAATTCCTGTGCTACAGTTTGGATGGTTACAGTTGGGTGACATCTTGCTTTGCTGAGGTCAATCACTGCTGTCCCAGAGTAAGTATTAATAGCTCACCTGTCACTCTCTATATGGGTCCAGTTCAGATGATTAATTATATCATCTCCCTAGTTATTCTTAAATGTGACTCAACTGGGATACACCCACACCCTAGAGAAAGCCTAGATTTAATCATTTGAACAAGACCCTTTTGGAATAAAGAACTCTTCAAAGTTTCAAGAGTTAGAACTTCGTGTTAAATGTTTAACCAACAACTCTGATGATGGTGACCTTTCTCAGCAATATTGTATCAATTAAAAGAGCAAAGTGTAATTACTTAAATAAGCTTTGCTACTTTATAAATCATGTAAGATAGTTGAAAATTAGAGCAAAAGTCAGGGTAACATATAAGATTAGAGAGATCATAAAAAATTAGTCCCAAACCGAATTAGAGTGAATAAGAGTCTATATTTAATAACAACATATTTAAATATATAATTATGTTAGGAAACGAGTATTATAAAACCTGTATTAAGTCTACCCTTAAAATTTTTAAAGCATGATTATTTTAAAGTACTTCAAGTTTTATCTGTAAACAATTTTCCCTTCAACAATCTGCAAGGAGGCCATTGCATTAGAACAGATAAAATCATTGAGATGAGAATGAATAAAAGGATAATTGTAGTTCCATAGATTTAATCAAATTAGTGTTGGAAGAGATTAAAGATAATATCTGGGGAAGTGGCTGTGGCTCGATCAGTAGGGCTCCCGTTTACCATATGGGGGGCCCCGGGTTCGGTTCCTGGGGCCTCCTGGTGAGGGCGGGCCCGCCCGCGCTGCGTGGTTGGCTGACCCGGCGAGCACAGGCAGCAAGGGGGGGATGAATGAATAAATAAATAAAATCTTTAAAAAAAAATAAAAATAAAAAATAAAAAAAAATATAGATAATATCTGTAAACTTGTATTTTTAGACTCTGTGTCCACAAGCCTTTCTGTGTGCTACTAACACAAACATGAAATAAACCCAGAACTTGTTTATTAGCCTAAAATGCATGCTAATAGAAATTTAAAATCCTGGTTTTCACAGCTGTGAAAGCAGTCCAGGCAATCCTTTTGAGCTACTTATGATATCAGGAAGTATCTAAGAAGTTTTCTTATCAATGAAAGCAAATCCAAGGAAATGCAAGGTCATACTTATGTAAGCATTATGTTTAAGGTCTACCAGTCACCCTGAAATCCAGGAACTGAAATAACCTAGGCAGTGTCCAATTGCCTTAAAGTGAATCACTACAGGCACAAAACAAAATTGATATTAAGTTACTTTAATGTCAAAACTGAGCATAATAGAAAATGTATTATTTAGGGATTTCCAGAGAGACAGAACTGATAGGATATGTGTGAATGTTATGTGTATATTTGTATGAATGTTTACATACATGCACATTATATAAACAAATATATATAGCACACACCCACGTATGTATATAAATATTTAAAGATTTATTATAAGAATTTGTCATACAACCGTGGGGATTGCCAAGGCCAAATTCTGTAGAGCAGGTCACAAGTTGGAAACTTGAAGAAGGTGAAGTTGAATTACCCAGGAGAAAAATTCTGCAAGAAGTAGAGATAGAAATTCTTCCTCGCAGATAGAATCCTCAGGTCTTACTCCAAAGCCTCTTTTTTAGATTAAGTTGCTCAAAGAAATAACGTGAAATGGGTTTGTCTTTAATGATAGGAATTTATTTGCTGTTGGTTAGAGTAGAGGAAAATGTCCAAATTAAGGCATCATCAAGGCAATGCATTCTACCCAAAACCTGTGGCATTCTTTGGTTCCTCTGTCACATGGCAAGGAACATGGCAGCATCTGCTGGTCTCTCCTTTCTCTTCTAAATTTTGTTCATTTCAGCTTCTTGCTTTGTGCTCTCTCTCTCTCTCTCTCTCTCTCTCTCTCTCTCTCTCTTAATTTCATTTATAAAGGACTCTATTAATAGGGTAAGTTCTAGCCTGAATGATGTGGGTCATACCTTAATGAATTAAATGTAAAAGCATGCTTTTCTGGAATACATAAAGCTTCAAATGACCACACTCTACCGGCTGGACCCCAAAAAGACATGTTCTTCTACATGCAAAATATCGTCAGTCCATTACAATATCCCTAAGGACTCAAGTCATTTCAGTAACAATGCTAAGTACAAAGTCACATCAAAATCAGTTATAGGTGTGGTCTCTCCCGGGCACTATTCTTCTCCATCTCTGAACCTGTGAAACCAGGAAAGCAAGTTATCTGATTCCAATATACATCGGAGGGATGGCCAAAGGATAAACACTTCCACTCCCAGTTGGAGAAATTGGGAGGAAAACAGGGGACAGGAATCCCAACCAATTCCACAACCCTGCAGGGTATACGCCATTAAATTGCAAGGTCTGAGAGCCATCTGTGGAATGATGATTTGTCCTCCAGTTTTGATGGATTGGCACACCTGCCTCACCCTTTCTCATGCTTTCACTTAACATTGGGGTGGAGGGGCGATGTACTTCAAGTTTTAGGGGACTGTCAGCCTCTCTACAATCTCCCATAAACAGGCTTCTCCCTCTGAGAAAACTGGGATGGCCTAACCTTCTGAATCTCCAGGGTACAGGCCCAATACTCTCATAGCATTTGGGTGGTGACTGTACTCACCTCAATCCCAAGGAATATGCTCCACCCTCTCTGATGACTGGGGCGGCAGCACTCCCCCTGAACAATGATGGGGAGAATAGGGTCTCTCCAAGACTCATGCTTTTCAAACACACAAGTGGGGCCACACATGGCCCAAGAATAGGTCTTCAGTCCAAATGTCAGCTTTCATCGTTCTGAACTTTGAAGTCATATTTCCTTCACTCCGTCTCTTTTTGGTCCCTGTTGTTCCAGGTTGGAGGTAGTTCCTTTTTTTTATAGATCTCACAAATACTCAGTTTTTCTTGTAGTAAACCATCAGACAGAAGGACTTTCCACAGATCATTTCTAGATGATGGCACCTCCCATCCTGACTTACACTGAAATGGCTGACTAGTACCATTTTCAGTTAAACCCTCACATAGAGCACTATTGTCTGGAGACTTCCTTTCAGGAAGCTTAGAATTTTCCAAACCATCATTTTCGGTTTCTTTGTACCCAGGAGTTCAGTTCTCAGTCTATTCTTTTCCTCTCATATTTTACTATAATATTCAAGGAGACACCAGACTGCACTTTTCACACTCAGCTTGGAAATCTCCTCAGCTCCAAGCTCATCACATTCAAATTTCCTTCTATGTGACATCAGAACTCAACTAACCCCAGTTCTTTGCCACTTGAAACAAGAGTTCACCTTTCCTCCAGTTTCTGATAACACATTTATCATTTTCTTCTAACTCATCATTGGAAGTCCCTTTAGCATCCTTATTTCTACCAGTAGTCTCTCCAAAGCAATTTAGGCCCTTTCTATCAAACAGCTCACAATTATTCCACCCTTTACCCATTAACCAATTCCAAAGCAGAGACTACATTTTTGGTATTTGCAATAGCAATAACCTAACTCTCCTTGTACCAAAATCTGTTTTAGTTTCCTAGGCTGGTGAAAACAATACAATGAATTTGGGACAGCTTGAAAATGGGAATTTATTCATTTACATTGAGAGTCCAGGAAAATGTGCAAATCAAGGCATTATTAGGGTGAGGCTTTCTTCCCAAAGACTGGCTGCTGGTGATCATTTGCTCCTCACCACATGGCAAGACAAATGGAGGCATCTGCTGTTCTCTCCTTTCTCTTCTGGATTTGGTTGATTTCACCTTCTTCCTTCTCTCTCTCTCTCTCTCTCTCTCTCTCTCTCTCTCTCTCTTTGTCTCTCTCTGTCTCTCTTTGTCTCTCTATCTTTCTCTTTCTGTCTCTGTATTAATTCTATTTATTAAGTCTCCAGTAATTGGATTAAGTCCCAGCCTGATTGAGGTGGGCCACACCTTAACTGAAGTAACCTCATCAAAAGATTGTACTTACACTGAGTTTACACCCATAGGAATGGGTTAAACTTAAGAATATGTTTTATGATTTCTGCTGTACATACAGCTACAAAATACCTACAGCTTCCAACTCATTGGATGAGTGCACACCTCTCATTGCTGAAGAGAGTCTTCTTTATTGATTGCAGATGTAATTAGACATAGATACAATTAACTTGCATAATGATTTGAATCATGAAATAACTGCACAATAAAAATCGGGCATTCATTAATTTACCAAATAATGGGGACCAGGATGCATAATGGGCATTTTATATATTCGGCTTTGAGTGTGTAGATTTCTTGTCTTACTTTTAAAAGTGTCAATTTTTTTGCTATTAGTCTATGATTTGTGGATTCACTTCATTCTTCAGACAATTGTTTTAAAACTTTGTTCGGACAGGTCTACCAAAGAGCTGCATGGAATTGTGTGCACAGTTTAGTATTCTGCAGAAGACTTGAACTGATTCCTTTTGTATTTCCAGAGCTCTTTTCAGCATTTCTTTTTCCTTTGTAATACTCTGCCCAGCTTTTTCACTTGACCAAAATCTGTTCTCATTGTCCTCAATTCCTCAAGAGTGCCACCTTCTTTTTGTGTTTTCCCTCCCTGCCCCGTAGTTTAGAAAATGCCTCAGAATAAAAAGGTAGAACACTCATAGGATTCACCTCAATGGTTTCCCTTTTCCCATGAATCATAGTGCTGCAGTACCCATTATCTAGTGTCTGAAAACAGTTGTTTCACATAGATTTTCCAGTACTAGTTTTTTACAATAGAAGTCAGGTACAGGGCTGGTACCCCCAAAACTTGAAGACCTGCCTTACAATTTTTAAAAATGAAAAAGTAGCAAAAGGGGAGAAGCCAACTGAGCCCTGAAACCCAGCAGATATACGGCCAATGGCTACTCTCCAGTTCTTCAGGCTTGCCTTGGACAACTAATAAAATAATGATGATGGACCCACCCCACCACAATACCAAGGAGTATCTTCAACTCTAAGCAAAAAAATTTCATTCCACTGCCACAAAATATCTGTACCCCTTCTCAGGCTGAAGCAATCAGAGGAGACATCATGCCAAATCCCTCCAGATTGAAGAATGAACAAGAATGTGAGGTGGGGGAGTATAACCACTAACGAAAGCAGATTTGTTGTTATTTTACTTTTTATTGTGTGTTAACTATCTTGGGATATTGGTATAAAAAATATTTTTGGAATTAAAAAAAATGGGAGGACCATGGAGAGTGATTATATTTGAAAGCAAAACCTTGGATAAAATAGAGAATGAAATATTTTATTTGAAATATGCATTGCATGTCTCTATTGAGTGTGATTTTCCTCTTTAACAAAGCAAAAATATGTCATGTTATACTTTGGCTCATCAATAATACATTTCATTCTTAGCAGATAAAGTAACCTTATGCAAACCTGGACACAGGAAGAATGTTTTATACTTGGAAGGTCTAATGAGTGGTGTAAAAAGATTTTGGGCTAAACTGAAATATACTTCTTTCCTCTTTGATAAAGAAAATAAGTCATTATAAAATTCATCAAAGTCTGAGAAGCAGATTAATGGCTTCTCTATTTCACTTTGCATTCATTTATACTTTACTTCGATAATCAAGATGTTATTTACTGATTGACAACTATGTTCTAGAAGCTCTGATGGATTCTTTAGTTACACAGTGAAAAGACTTAGTTTCTCACCTAGGTAAGTACAAATTTAATAGAGATAAGACTTGCAACTGAAAAATGGAAATGCAGCCTGGACAGTGCAGGAGTATTTATACCTCACCAGGAGAGTCATAGGAAGCTTCATGATGAAGCAGAGTTCAAACTGAGATTTGAAGGAAGATGAATGATGTTCCAGAAGCAAAATCTAAGGAGGGCATTATAGTCTTTGTAATCAATAGGATAGTGTTTGGGGGAATTCACAAGTAGTTTAGTATAGCTGGCATATACACTTCAGGATGAGAGTTGGCTGAGACACCAAACACAAAGCCTTGAATCCCTTATGAAGCACTTTAGATTTTATCCTATGGGCAATGAGAGAATTAATAAAGAATTTTCAGCACAATGTGATGTCATCAGACATTTCCATGATAAAAATCATTGTGTTTACATTGTAGAGGATAGATTAGAAATGGAAGGGAGGAAGTCCTTCCAATAGTACAGGCAAGAAAAGACAAAAGGTAGAACAACTGAGATGAGTATGGAAAAGAATGGACAGATAAGACATCCTTACAAGACATAAGTAATTTGGTGTCATAGTTGAGGGAATGTGTGATCAAAGCAAAGGGAAGAATCTGGACAGAATCTCCAGTTTGTAGCTGGAACAATGGTGTGAATGGTGGAATTATTCCCCAATACAGGGGATGACTACAGCATCAGATTTTATGCTGAAGATTTTAAGTTTGATGTTGGATTTGACAAGACTGAATGACTTTGAAATACTCAAGTAGTCTAGTAAAATTCTGGAATGAAGAAACTAGTTTCAAAATAAATATATAAATTTTGAAGTATCAGCATAAAGCTCTTTCATGGTTTATCCCTCAATTTTGAAAACTGTTAAATCCATTTTATATTTTGTGCAAGTTAAATCGTACATTACCAATGTAGAGTCCGTAAAACTACCTTGACCAGCCCCCATTGCACACAGGGTTCAGACTTGTGATTTGGATTCTACTGACCTGATGAACTCTCATGAGACTTTAATTCTTAGTGGCCTTTATTTGTGAAATGCAGAGTATGGAGCATTCATTTGAGTATGGTACAGATCTCAGCAGAAGCAGTATTGCTCTGTAATCAACAGCTGTGGTGCTTTGGCAGCTTCTCAATAGTGGCATGGGGTTTTCGTGGCAGGCAAGATTCTAAAAGTTTTTCCTGTAAGCTCAGTCTATAATCACAGTATCAGTCATCTCAATGACTCTGTCAACTCTCTATACATTCAACAAATCCCTTAACAACTAAGCTATCTAGAGTGGATTCTGTTATTTATGAACGTTGACCAAAACAAGGTGGTATCTGAATCCAAGATGGAGCTTAAGAAACACCCTATCAGTGGTCTGAGGATGGATTCTAGAGGAAAGTAGGTTGAAAGTGTGGCATTCTCTTAGTGGATTGAATTTTCCCACTAAACATTGTGGGTGTGAGCCCATTGTAAATAGGATCTTTTGAAAAGGTTACTTTAATTAGGTTGTGGTCCACTTCAATCAAGATGTGTCTTAATCTTATTATGGGAGTCCTTTATAAGCAAAATGAAATACAGACATAGGGAGAGACAGCCACTGGAATCAACAAGCTGAAAATCAATGTAACTCAGAAGAGAAAAGAGAGTCCAGAAAATGCCACCATGTTGCTACCATGTGACAAGCAAAGGACCAAGGATCACAGGCAGGCAGCTCCAGAACAACTGTATTTGGGGGGAAAACATCACCCTGATGATGCCTTGATTTGGACTTCTTTTGCCACATAACCATGAACAAATAATTTTCCATTGTTTGACCTGACCCATTTTGTGGTATTCACTTGAGCAGCCCAGAAAACTAAACCAGGTAAGTACCTGGAAAATTACCCACTCCTCAATAAATCAGGTTTGTGTGCCCTGTCTTACAGTTACTGGGTGTAGTACTGCTGATGGTAGCTCTGTGAACAGGATTCAAGGTGTGACCAGAGTATTCACTGGGAGACTTCTGGGGTTGAAACTAACCAAGAGAGTTGACTGGGTCACCTGGATTAGTAAGGAAAGATTTGGGTGGGTGATATGTGGAACTCACCACAGATTTCCAAGAAAAGAAAGCAGCCCAGAAGCTCTAATACCAGCCATTTGAAGAGCTGAATGAATCATGACAGCCTCCTTCATCCATGGTTGGAGGATGTATGTAAACTACTAAGCATAGTTCCTAGCACCCTGGTTGGTTTTTTCCTTTATTATAGAAATTGTGGGTTTACAGAACAATCATCCATAAAATACAGGATTCTTATATGCTACCCTATTATTAATGCCTTGTATGGGTGTGAAACATTTGATACAATTGATAATAACACATTTTTTATAATTGTATTATTAACTATAGTCCATGGTTTACATGGGGTTCACTGTTTCTGTAGTTAGTTCCATGGACATTTTAAAAATTGTTATTTTGTTACCATATATACAATCTAATATTTCCCCCTTTTAAACACATTCAGATATATATTCCAGTGCTGTTAATTGCATTCACAATGTTGAGCTACCATCACCACAATCCATTACAAAAACATTTCCATCGTTTCAAATAGGAACCCTGTACATTTTAAGCCTTGACTTTCCCTTCCCTTTCACCACCCCATCCGCTGATAACCTATGTTCTAGATTCTAACACTATGAGTTTGCTTGTTCTAATTATTTTAAATCAGGGAGTCATACAATATGTATACTCTTGTGTCTGGCCCATTCCACTCAACAAGATGTCTTCAAGGTTCATCCATATTGTTGAATTTATCGGAACTTCATACCTTTTTATAGGTGAATAAAATTCCATTATATGTATCCATTCATTGTTTGATGGACACTTAGGATGCTTTCATCTTTTGACAGTTGTGAAGAATTCTGCTATAAACATTGATGTGCAAATATCTGTTCAAGGTCCTGCTTTCATTTATTAGTGGTAGTAGTGGAATTGCTGGATAATATGGTAGTTCTAAACTTAGCTTTTCTGAGGAACCGTCAAAGTGCCTTCCACAGCAGCAGCTGCACCATTTTACACTGCCACTGCCAAGGAAATAGTGTTCCTATTTCTTTACATCATCTCCAACACGTGTTAGTTTCTGTTCTTTCTTTAAAATAATAACCATGCTAATTGGTTTGAAAAGATACCTCATTTTGGTTTTAATTTGCATTTCCCTGATAGCTAATTATAATAAGGATCTTTTCATGTACTTTCGGGCCATTAGTATGTCTTCTTTGGTGAGATGTTTATTCTAGTCTCTTGCCCATTTTGTAATTGGGTTGTTTGTCTTTTTATAAAGTTGAAGGATTCCTTTATATTTTCTGGATATTAAACCTTTATCAAAAAAATATTTTCTAGATGTTTACTCCCACTCTGTAGGTTCCGATTTTACTTTGATGATAAATCCTTTGAGGCACAAAAGCTTTTACTTTTGATGATGTCCAATTGATCTATTTTTGTTGTTGCTGTTGCTTGCTTTTGGATGTAAAGTCTAAGAAGCCATTGCCTAACACGAGGTCCTGAAAATGCTTCCCTACATTTTCTCCTAGGAGTTTGACAGTTCTCAATCATATTAGATCTTTGATCCATTTATAGTTGATTTTTGTATAAGGTATGAGGTTGCAGCCTTTTTCTTTTTCTTTTTTTCCTTTTGCAAATGGAGTTCCAGTTTTTCCAGGAAAATTTGTTGAAGAGACTCTTCTTTCCAACTGGGTGGTCTTTGACCCTCTGTCAAAAATCAGTTGGCCATAAACCTGAGGGTTGATTTCTGATCTCTCAATTCAATTCATTTGTTCTGTATGTCTTTCCTTATACCAATATCAACTTGTTTTGATTATTGTGGCTGTGTAAACAGTTTAAGATAGGGAGTGAGAGTCCTCCAACATCGTTCTTCTTTTTCTCGATGAGTTTAGCTATTCAGTGATCCTTAAACTTCCATATAAACTTGATAATTGACTTTTCCATTTCAGCAAAGACGTTGTTGGAATTTCGATTGGGAAGCATTGAGTCTATAAATCACTTTAGGTAATTCCAAAACCATAAGGATATTTAGTCATTGAATCCATGATTTATTTAGGCATTCTTTGATTTCTTCACATCCTGCTTAGATTTATTCCTAGATAGTTGACTACTTTAGTTGTTATTATGAATGGAATTTTTTCTTCAATTCTTCTTCCATTTCTTCTTTGTTTGTGTACATACAACTACTGAATTTAGGTGTTGTTCTTGTACTCTCCCACATTGCTGAATTCATTTTTTAGCTCTTGGAGCTTTGTTGTGGATTTTTAAGGATTTTCTGTATAAAGAATATTGCCACCTGCAAATAGGGAGAGTTACATCTTCCTTTCAAATTTGGATGGCTTTTTGTTCTTTTTATTTATTGCTCTAACAAGAACTTCCAGTATAATATTGAATAACAGTGGTGACGGTAGCCATTTTTGTCCTGATTGTGATCTTAAAGGGAAAGTTTTCTGTCTTTTACAGTTAAGAAGGTTGTTAGCTGTGGGCTTTTCATACAAGCCCATTACCATGTTGAGGAAGATTTCCTCTGTTACTTGTATTCTAGTTGTTTTTTGATTGTTTGTTTGTTTGTTTGTTTTATCAATACGGTTGCTGGATTTCTCAAATGCCTTTTCTGTATCAAATGAGATGATCGTGGTTTTTTTTGTTCCTTCATTCTGTTAATGTGGTGAATACATAAATTGATTTTATTATGTTGAACCAACCTTGCCTATGAGAGAGAAATCTCACTTGATCATGGTATATAATTCTTTTAATATGCTGTTGGATTTGGTTTTCTATTGCTCTATAATATATATATATACATATTAAAAAGAGGTTGTGAACATACAAAACAATCATGCACAATGTGCAGAATTCCCATATAACACCCCTCTACCAAAAACTTGTATTTGTGGAATATTTGTTACAGATTATGAGAGAACATCATCAGACTATTACCATTAACTATAGTCTATAGCATACAATTGATATCCCTCATACATTGTACTCTTCCTTTTAATAGTAAAATATGCAGCAAATATTTGTTGAGGGTTTTCCTGTTTGCCAGTCTCTATAAGTGCTTTATATGGATTATCTCATTTACTCAGGCGAAAGCCCTTTGAGGTGGGTAACATTATACAATTTTGTCTTAGAGACAAGGAAATTAAGGCAAAGGACAGTTAAGCAATAAGTCCAAGTTCAAGAGATAGTGTCTGCCTGGACCCAAAAACCATGTTCCAGACTGCCTCTTCATCTGGGTAGAGGTTTTTTCTTCTTTGTCTTCACATAGCCACAGTACCTTCATTACTGCCTGGCACAGGGAGGTGCACAATCAAGGCTGACTTGTATTGAGTGGAACAGAAATACCAGGGACAGTGAGCACCTTTTCTTTGACTGTTTGTATATCTGAGTTCTCTGCTCTGAAGAAGAGAGCTTAGCACTCGCTCTGATCTTCTCTCTCCTGCTGCTTTACCCCCTCCCATACAACCGCAAGAATGGATTCAAAATTAGAGCTTAGAAGACATATTAGTCAGCCAATAGGTACTGACGCAAAGTACCAGAAATCTGTTGGCTTTTATAAAGAGTATTTATTTGGGGTAAAAGCTTACAGTTACAAGGCCCTAAAGAATACAGCTCAAGGTTGGATTCTCACCAAAGTATGTTGTTATGTGTTGAAGCAAGAAGGAGGGCAATCTCTTCTGTTCTCTCCTTCCTTCTTCCTCTTGAGGCTCCGTGGGCCAAGCTTCTTCCTGTCTCAGCTGTAGCCTGGCATAGGGCTTGTCTCTCAGGGTTTCTCAGCTCCTCTGTTCTTTTCACAAGTTCAACTGTAAATTATCATGTAAATGGCTCATATCTCCCCGGGGCTGCAGGATCAAGACTGACAAAGTTCTCTCTTCTTCTTCTGTATCTTCTTCTGTGTGCCTTCTTGAGTGAGTGCCCATTTATATCAGCCCTCCAAGGGGGAGTGGAGTTAACCTGAGTTACACCCAACTGATGTGGTCCAATCAAAGCCCTATTCTTAGCTTAATTTAATCAGACATTCAGCTAAATCTAACACAATCAAAGGGGACCACACCCAGACCAGAAAAACAGACCAGTATACAAACTTAAACCATATCTCTTTTTGGCA
Organism: Tolypeutes matacus; assembly: GCA_026826555.1. Taxonomy (NCBI): domain Eukaryota; kingdom Metazoa; phylum Chordata; class Mammalia; order Cingulata; family Chlamyphoridae; genus Tolypeutes; species Tolypeutes matacus. Next base: position 504,578 of record JAKSZT010054077.1, read on the forward strand.
TTCATAAATAATATCAAATTACTACATTCAACATTCTGAATTCCAAAGAAATGTTACAATATACCAGAAAAGAAAAAAAAAAGCACTGAAATCAGTTACAGTGCTAAGTACAAAATCATATTGCAAACGGTTTAAAAATATTTCAAATATGTAAAACACATGGGGCGGTGGTGCCCCGGATCCCGCAGCAGCATGGCCAGAGATGGTTCTGGAGCCACCTGCCAACACCAGGCCCGCCTCTATCCACCCAGGTCCATTCTCTCAGCCCGCTTCTCCTCGTTGCAAGCGCCCTGCAGATCCGTGAAGGCGAACATGGCATCTCCCGGAGCGCTGGCAGAGCCCGCCAGCTCTTCAGCCCTTTTCATGTGCTTTTTAGCCATTTGTATTTCTTCTTTGGAGAAGTGTCTGTTCAAATCACTTGCTCATTTTTTAAATGGGTTGTCTTTTATTTTTGAGATATAGGATTTCTTTATATATGCTGGATATTAGGCTCCTATCAGATATATGGTTACCAAATATTTTCTCCCATTGGTTAGGCTGTCTTTTCACTTTCTTGACAAACTCCTTTGAGGTACAGAAGGTTTTAATTTTGAGGAGGTTCCATTTATATATTTTTTTCTTTTATTGCTCGTGCTTTGGGTGTGAAGTTCATGAAACCATTTCCTATTACAAGATTCTCTAGATGCTTCCCTACATTATCTTCCAAGGTCTTTATGGTCTTGGCTTTTATATTTAGACCTTTGATCTATCTTGAGTTGATTTTTGTATAAGGTATGAGATGGTGTTCCTCTCTCATTCTTTGGGATATGGATATCTAGTTCTCCAATCACCGTTTGTTGAAGAGGTCATTCCCTCACAGTTGTGTGGGCTTGGTGGCCTTGTCGAATATCAGATGACTGTATATGTGAGAATTTCTATCAGAATTCTCAATTTGGTTCCATTGGTTGGCATGTCTATCCTTGTGCCAGTACCACACAGTTTTGACCACTGTAGCTTTGTAGTAGGTTTTAAAGACAGGTAGTGTGATACCTTCAATTTAATTTTTCAATCTGTCTTTGGTTATTTGGGGCCTCTTGCCCTTCCAAATAAATTTCATAGTTAGTTTTATCCAATTCAGTTTAAAAAAAAAACCGCTGCATTGATTTTTATTGCATTAAATCTATAGATTAGTTTGGGTAATAGAAGAATGCCAGTGTTCATAGCACCATTATTCACTATTGCCAAAAGTTGGAATCAACGCAATGCCCATCAATAGATGAATGGATAAAAAAATGTGGTATATACATACATGGAATATTACTCAGCTGTAAGCAGGAATACAGTACATGGGATAACATGGATGAATCTTGAGAACCTTATGTTGAGTGAAGCTAGCCAGGCATTGAAGAACAAATATTACAGGACCTCTGTGATATAAATTAAGCAAATCGAGTTGACTCAGAGAGTTATTGTCTGGAAGATAGGTTTACAGGAAATAGAAAGGGAGAAGAAGGTTGTGAGCCAATGCCTATACAGGTGAAATCTATGGTAAGGTGGAATTGAATAGTTGTGCAGTGAAGGGATATGACAGGGGCTTAAGGATACTAATGGGTTGGGGGGTGCAAACTTTACAGGGGGGTAGATTGGGGAGCATGGCTTGGATGGTCAAACTGGGGTGAGGGTTGGGGGAGGAAATAGGTGAACACTAGGGATTGGTGGGTATGTGGGTGAAACTACAATGTTGAGAAAACCGTTTGGCAATATGACAATGAAGGGCACTGTGACTATGTCCCGTGAACATTTGAACACATTTATATACCTTATATGTATGTCCAAATAAACTTCCTCCCATGTATTCCCCATCACTGACACCCCACAACAATGATCCTCCCCTGCCCCAGTTGTAACCCTTCTGTGATATAAAGCATCTTCAAAAATGAAGCCAATATAATAGCCAAACACAATTAATAGGAAAATGAAATAACTATGGTAGGTTTAAATATAAGAAATTAAATACATAAAATTTTAAAGAAAAATAAAAATAAAATAAAATTTAAAAATCAGGATATTAAAAAATTATGAAAAATATTTTAAAATATTAAAAAAAATTTTTTGAAATTTTGTCCTTCATAACTGTAATATCTGTTGTCCAGTATGTACAGTGACATTTTCTTCCATTTATTCCCCAGTGTCTTACTTTTTTTCATTTTGTCTTCAAAGAAGTTTCAGGTTACAGTAAAGTTACATACAGAATGCAGGGGACTCCCACATACCCAACATCCTTCCCTTTTTCCCTCTTCCCATATTAATACTTTTTATATTTGGATGGTACATTTGTTACAACTGATATATAAAAAGTGTAACATAGCCACTAACCATGGTCAATGGTTTACATTATGGTTAACATTTTAGACTGCACACTTTTATAAATTTTGATGATATTTAACATGACCTGTGTCCATCATTGCAAGATCATGTAGAACACTTCCATTGCCCACTAAATACCCTATGCTCCACCTATGCTATTCCTCCATCCCCCTCCCCTCACAGAGAACACCCGGCTTCCTTCCTTGGATGACAATATTCATAGTTACTCGCAACAACACTAAGGTCTTGACACACTGATTTGTCCTCCCCTATTAGGAATCGCTCATGATATCAAACAACTCTGGCCCTTTTGTTTGAGAACATATAAGTCCTCCCCAGGATTGGAGTCCAGTTCCTTCCCACTCATGTGGGTCTCCACCCACTGATACAACACATAATGACAAAATGATCATGCACACACTCCCTAGAAGTCTGCCCCAGGTGTGCCCTGCCCTGAATGCCCCTCCATCCAACACCCTAAACAATTATGACATAGGTAAGGTACTAAAAAAAAAAAAGTTCCAGCCAAGAAGTCTGTATCCAGCAAAGCTGGCATTCAAAAATGAAGGAGAGTTCAAAATATTCATGGATAAACAGAAATTAAAAGAGTTTGTCAACAAGAAACATGCCCTTAAAGAAATTTTAAAGGTCTTACTTTTTTTTTCATTTTGTTTTCAAAGAAGTTTTAGGCCACACTAAAGTCACATACAGAATGCAGGGAACTCCCATATACCCAACATCTTGCACCCTCTCTCCCTTCCCATATAATACCATTTTATATGTGGATGGTACATTTGTTACAACTGATATACAAATAGTGAAACATAGTACTAACCATGGTCAATGGTTTACTGTATGGTTTACACTTCAGACCATACAGTGTTATAAATTTTGATATTTAACATGGCCTGTATCTATCATTGCAAGGTCATATAGAACAGTTTCATTGCCCACCAAAACATCCCCCATTCCATCTATGCTATTCCTCGCTCCCCCTCCTCTTGAGGCCCACGGTGACCACCAGGCTTCACTCCTGGGATGACAAAATTCAGGGTTAATTGCAACAACACTAAAGTCTTGACACACTGCACTGTCCTCCCCTATTAGGAACCACCCGTGCTCTCAAGAGAATCTCACCCCTCTGCTTGAGACTCAAATGTGGTTTTTTTCTAAGCCAAACTCCGCATATAAATGCATTAACTTCCCTGAGCATGGGACATGACTCCTGGGGATGAGCCTGCCTGGCACCATGGGATTACTACCAAGCACCAGCTAGCAATGCAACTGGAAAAAGACCTCAAATAAAAAGGGGGGAAATGTAAAGACAAATTACTTTATATGGCTAAAAGACTTAAAAGTGAGTGGGGAGGTTATCCCAGGAGTAACGCTAATACACATCTCAGCAGGATCTCATAGAGTGCCAAAATGGATACTACCTCAAATAGTGGGGCTCTGGAGTGCTCTAGAGACATGCAGATTCTATGGTTAGAACAGATAGCTCTGGAATTTGGTGCCTTGCCAGTGGGCCCTACTTTGGACTTTGTGCTCCTGACAGTGACAGAGTTGGACACAGTTATGGTTTCCCTACACATGCCTGATCTGTCCCTACTATTTCAACCTATACTTGGTGCTGGAGTTGGTAGGTGTACTTCCAAGAGACTGGAAATTTTGGGCTGTCCATGTGCCACCTGGGCCCTGAGCCTCAGTGGAGTTGCAACACCTACTGTCCAGTTCATTGGACTCACCCAGGACAACTAACAAGGAGGTGAAGATTGACAACCACCACACCACAGAAACAAAAGAGCCTACAATTGCAAGCTCAAGAGTCCTATCCATTCACTGTATAGGATCAAAGTGCCCTCTCAATTAGAGTTGGAGTGGACATCACCATCCCAGAATCCTCAGGATAAGGGAATGAACTATGGACTAGAGAGGACTTACCGGTATTCTACAATAGACTTGTGATTCTAGCAATGGAAGAAATCACAGCATTTATGTGTAGGCTGTGGCCACTAGAAGCTCTAAGGGCAGGGGGAGGGAAAGACAGGTGTAAATGAAAGAGATTTTTCAGGACTTGGGAATCATCCTGAATGGCATTGCAATGACAGAGACATGCCATTATATATCTTCTCAAGGCATGCAGAATTGTGTGAGAGAGAGAGTGTAAACTACAATGTGAAATATGGTCCATGTTCAATGGCAATGCGCCAGGAGGCGTTTATCAATTGCAATGAATGTGTCACATGAATGAAGAATGTTGCTTAGGTGGGAGGGTGTGGGAGGTGTGGGTAGTGGGGCATATGGGAATCCTTATGCTTTTTGTTTAACATTGTGCAATCTAACTATCTTTTAAAAAAATATTTTTAAAAAAAAGAAATATTAAAGGAAGTTCTGCAGGTTGAAAGGGAAAAGCAAGAGAGAGAGGGCTGGAGGTTAGTTTGGATGGAAGAGTATTAGTAAGAATAACTAAAAACATAAAAAGGGAAATAAAATATGACATATATAAACCTAAAGAAAAAATGTCTATTGTAAGTACTGCCTTTACAATACTAATATTGAATGTTAATGGATTAAACTGTCCAATCACAAGGCACAGATTGGTAGAATGGATAAGGAAATATGACCCATATATATGTTGTCTTCAGTAAAATCACTTTAGATCCAGGGTGCAAGTAGGTTTCAAGTGAATGAATGGAAAATGATGTTACATACAAAACTAACAAAAACTGGTGGAAGTAGCAGACAAAATAGACTTTAAATGCAGAACTGCTGTAAAAGACAAAGAATGACAGTATAACTTTTTAAAGAAAGAACAATCATAAATGTTTATGCACCTAACCACGGTACCCCAAAAATACATGAGGGAAACATTGGAAAAACTAGGTGGAAAAATAGATGCCTCTACAATTATATTGGGGACTTTAATAAACCATTATCACCATTAGAGAGCAGATATCAACAAAGAGTCAATATAGAAACACAGACCTTGAATAATATGTTGGAGGATCTAGACCTAATAGACGTATACAAAACATTACACACAAATACAGGAGAATATACATTCTTCCCGAGTGCACATGGATCATTCTCCAGGATAGACCATAGGCTATATCACAGAACAATTCTCAATGAATTCAGAAAGATTGAAATTATACAATGTAATTTCTCTGACCACAATGGAATGAAGCTGAAAATTAATAAGTACAGAGAAACAACATAGGTATAAACACATGGAAGTTAAACAACACAGTCCAGACAATTAGGGAGTCAAGGAGCTACTTGCAAAAGAAAGTAGTAACTATCTTGAAATGAAGGAAAATGAGAACACAAAAAATCAAACTTATGGGATGCAGTAAAAGCATTGCTTAGAGGGAAATTTATAGCAATAAATTCTTACATTAAAAAAGAAGAAAGAGCTAAAACCAAAGTGCTAACTGTACACCTGGCAGAAATAGAAGAACAGCAAACTAGCCTCAAAGTAAGCAGAAGTAAGGAAATAACAAAGATTAGAACAGAACTAAATGAAATTGAGAATAAAAAAAGAAACACTAGAAAAAATTAACAAAATCAAAAGCTGGTTCCTTGAGAAAATTAATGAAAGTGACAAACCCTTAGCTAGACTAACAAAGAAAAAAAGAGAGAGCATACAAATACATAAAATTTAAAAATGAGAGAGCGGCTGTCATCACTGATCCCACAGAAATAAAGTGTGTCATAAGAGGATACTTTGAAAAATCTTATGCCAACAAGATGGATAACAGATAAAACAGACAAATTTCCAGAAACACACAAGCAGCCTACACTGACACTGATGAAAGAAGAAATTGATGAATTCAACAGACCAATCACAAGTACCAAGGTTGGATTAGTCATCAAAAATCTCCCAACTAAGAAAAGCCCAGAACCAGATGGCTTCACAGATGAATTCTATCAATCATTTTGGAAAGGACTAACACTAATCCTGCTTAAACACTTTAAAAAAATAGAAGTGGAGGGAACATTGCCTAACTCATTCTATGGTGCCAACATCATCTTAATAGCAAAACCACATAAAGAAACCACAAGAAAAGAAAATTACAGACCAATCTCTCTAATATACCTTGATGGGAAGATCTTAACAAAAAACTGGCTAATCATATTCAACAACACGTCAAAAGAGTTATACACCATGACCTAGTGGGTTTCAACCCTGGTATGCAAGGATGGTTCAATACAAGAAAATCAATCAATATAATACACCGCATTAACAAATCAAAAGAAAAAGTCACATGATCATCTCTGTTGATACAGAAAAAGCATTTGACAATGCACAGCAAATATCTTGATAAAAACACTTCAAAAGAGGAATAGAAGTAATCTTCCTTAATATATAAAGCATGTATATGAAAAACCAAAAGCTAACATATTCAAAGATCATATTCAATGGTGAAATGTTAAAGGCTTTCCCTCTAAATCTGGAACAAGACAAGGATGCCCCTCTCACTGCTCTTCTTTAGCATTCTGTTAGAAGTACTTGCTTGAGCACTTAGGCAAGAGAAAGATATAAAAGACATCCAAATTGGAAAGGAAGGAGTAAAAATTTCAGGATTTACATATGACATGATCCTATACACAGAAATCCCTGAAAAATCTACAACAACGCTTCTAGAGCTGATAAACGACTTCAGTAAATTGAGAAGATATAAGATCAACATGCAAAAATCAGTAGCATTTCTGTACACCCATAATGAGCAATCTTAGGAGGAAATCAAGAAAAAAGCAACTTACAATAGCAACTAAAAAATCAAATTATCTAGGAATACACTTAACTAAAGATATAAAGTACACAGAAAACTATGCAACATTGTTAAAGGAAATCAAAGAAGGCCTAAATAAATGGAAGAATATTCCATGTTCATGGATTGGAAGACTAAACATCATTAAGATGTCTGTCCTACACAAATTGATTTTCAGATTTAATGCATTCCCAATAAAAATTACAACAGCATTTTTTACTGAATAGGAAAAGCTAATTATGATATTTCTTTGGAAGGGCAATGAGCCCCAGATAGCCCAAAACATATTGAAAAGAATAACAAAATTGAAGAAATCATGCTACATGGCTTTAAAGCATACTACAAAGCTACATTGGTCAAAACAGAATGATATTGGCACAAGGATAAACATACTGAACAATAGAACTGAATGGAGAATTCTGATATAGATCCTCACATATATGGTCAACGGATATTCAACAAAGCCACCAAAACCACTCAACTGGGACAGAACAGTCTCTTCAACAAATGGTGCTGGAAGAACTGGAAATCTACATGTAAGAGAATGAGGGAGGATCACTATCTCACACCCTATTCAAAAGTTAACTCAAGATGAATCAAAGATCTAAATATAAGAGGCAAAACTATAAAGCTCCTAGAAAATAATGTAGGGAAGCATCTATGAGACTGTGTAGTAGGAAATGGTTTCATAAACTTTACTCCCAAAGCACAAGCAAAGAAAGGAAAAGTAGATAAATGGGACCTCTGCAAAATTAAAAACTTTTGCACTTCAAAGGATTTTGTCAAGAAATTAAAAAGGCAGCCTACTCAATGGGAGAAAATATTTGGGAACCATTTATCTGCTAAGGGTCTAATATCCAGCATATATAAAGAAATCCTTCACTTCAAAAATAAAAAGACCAACAACCCATTTAAAAATTGGGCAAGAGATTTGAATAGACACTTTCCAAAGAATAAGTACAAATGTTTAAAAAGCACATGAAAAGATGCAAAACATCACTAGGCATTAGGGAAATGCAAATCAAAACTACAATGAGATATCATTTTTCACCTATTAGACTAGCAGCTTTTAAAAACCAGAGAACTACAAGTGTTAGATAGGATGTGGAGGAAAAGAACACTTATCCACTGCTGGTGGGAATGTAGAATGGTGCAACCATTGCGGAGGACAGTTTGGAGGTTCCTCAGGAAGCTAACTATAGAACTGCCATATGATCTAGCAATCCCACTGCTGGGTATATATCTAGAAGAATTGAAAGCAGGGACACAAGCAGATATATATACACCAATGTTCATAGCACGTTATTCACAAATACCTAAAGTTGGAAGCAACCCAAATGTCCATCAACAGATGGATAAGCAAATTGTGATATATACATACAACGGAGTATTACTAACCTGTAAGAAGGAATGAATTATTGACACACAGGACAAAATGAATGACTCTTGGAGACCTTATGTTGAGTGAAGTAAGCCAGTCCCTGAAGGAGAACTATTACATGACCTCAATAATATGATCTAAGCAAATTGAGCAGACTCTCAGAGTTAGAGTCTGGAAGATAGGTTATCAGAAGACAGAAAGGAAGTAGAGTGTGGTGAACAGATCCTCTACATGGGTAAAATTTATGATTTAGGTAGAAGAGGGTAGTTTGGCAGTGGATGTGGGTGATAGTGGTACAAGGATGTAAGCGTGGTTGATGGTGCAGGACTATGAGGGTGAGTAGGGTGGGGGTGTTGGACTAGCCATAGAATGAGCGAAGGACTGTAGAAAGGAGCAGATGAACTCTAGGGATTTGTAGGTCTGTGGTTGAAGTTACAATGGTGGCATAGTTCTTTTGGCAAATATGGCAGGGGAGGGTTACTGGTGCAGGGCCTCACTGGCAGGGGGATATGTGTGATGGGATGCACCAGGGGCATGCTTCTATGGAATGTGGAGGTATTCACCTTGTCATAGGGTGTTATCTCAGTGGGCAGAGATGCACACACAAAAAACAAGAAAATGTTGGATGCCCATCCTGGAGAGTCTTGCTCTGTTCTCAATTAGAGGGCAAAGAATCTCTGGAGAACAAAGGCAGTGCCTAATGAAAGCAGACAGATCAGCATGTCAAGCCCTCAATATTAATGCATGTGACTATGAAACTTATTCTTCAAAAATTGAAACTTAGTGGTTGCCATAAGTTCCAGGGGGAGGGGGAGGGAAGAATGGATGGAACATGGGGCATTTTGGGGGCATAGAAATTGTTCTGCATGATTGTTGTTTTAATATAGTTTTTTATTTTTTAAAAAAGATGCTTAGATTACATAGAGGTTTCATAAAAAATATAGGGGATTCCCATATGACCTGCTCCCAACCCCTCCCACATTATCCCACATTAACAACATCATTCATTTGTTGTACATTTATTACAATTGATGAACACATTTTGGAGCATTGCCACTAAGCGTGGATTATAATTTTCATTGTAGTTTACACTCAATCCTGCACAATTTTGTAAGCTATGACCAGATATATAATGGCCTAAATATGTCAGAACAATTCCCAAGTCCCGAAAATGTCCCCATATTACACTTGTTTTTCCCTCTCCCTCCCCTCAGAAACTCCAGTGGCCACTGCCACTACATCAATGATAAAAGTGCTTCCATTACTAGAGTCACAATAAGCCTATACTAGAATACCAGTAAGTCTACTCTAGTCCATCAATCATTCTCCAATTCTGAGGATTCTGGGATGGTGATGTCCACTCCACCTCTAATTGAGAGGGGGCTTAGATCTCCTGAGGCAGATGGATGGGACTATCTTGCTTGTTCTGTGTGATTTTGAGTGACAGATACAGGCCATTGTACATTTTGTCAAGCCCTATAAAAGTGTGTGGTGCGAACGTAAATCATTATGGAACTGTTGGCCATGGTTAATAGCAATGCTTCAATTTTTGTTCATCGGTTGTAACAAATGCACCATACTCATATAGGATGTTATTAAGAGGGGAAAACGTGAGGGGGTAGAGGGTGGGGTATATGGGAATCTCCTGTATTTTCTATGTGAATTTTCTATAACGTAAAGCTTCTTTAAAAATAAATTGGGGAAAAAAGACACTGGAGGGAAATACAGAAGAAATTGTCACTGTACATAAAAGATAACAGATCTTACGGTGATGAAAGACACAATACAAAAAAATGTTTTGTATTTAATTTATGTTTCTATTTTTTTTATTGTTTAGTTTATTTATTTTATTTTGGGCTTTGTTTTTTATGAGGTTTTGGATTGCAGAAGGGTCACAACTGGAGCAGGGGAGGATCGCTGGTGGGGCGTTTCAATGGTAGGGGTTGTGTGGAGGGGTGCTCCTGGGGCATGCCTCTATGGAGTATGGGTGTGTTTGTGTGGTCCTGGGGTGTTTCTCAATGGGTGGAGACCCACACAGTAGCCAAAATAATGCTGAATTCCCATCCTGGGTAGTCGAGCTACATTCTCTAATAGAGTGGAAAGAATCCCTGCAGTACATGGGCAGTGTCTGGTGAGGAAGTACAGATCAGTGCGCTAGGCCCTTGATATTGTGCTTCTACTCATAAACCTTTTCTTGTGAAGTTGAAACTTAGCCTAATATTATGTATTGCCTAAGAGTTACCTCTTGAAAGCCTCCTTGTTGCTCAAATGTAGCCTCTCTGTAAACCAAACTCAGCAAACAAACTCACTAAACATTTAAGTACATGTATTTACACATAAATATATTCTGGCACTAAATTATGGGCTAGATTTGTAAATAACTATTTCCACAGACAGAGAGTAGAGGTGGGCAGATGTCATGAGAGTTGAGAGAGCATTGTAGGAACAACAGAAACACCGTTGAAGAGGACAGAGTAGAAAATGTGCAAAGTATGTGAAAATATATTGCTTTAATTATTTTTTTTTCACTTCTTTTTTTTTTTATTATTAAAAGTTACTTAGATTATATAAATGTTACACAAAAGAAATAGGGATTCCCATATGCACCACTCCCCAAACCTCCCACACTCTCCCACATGAACACCCTTCATTAGTGTGGCACATTCATTGCAATTAATAAACGCATCCTGGGGCTTTGCCATTAAGCATGGACCATAATTCACATTGTAGTCTACACTCTCTCCCACTCAGCTCTACATGTTGTGTGGTGGTATAAAATGGCCTATATCTGTTGTTGCAACGTCACTCAGGATGACTCCCAAGTCCCGAAAAAGCCCCCCGTATTAATTATTTTTCCTTCTCCCTGCCCCCAGAGCCTCCAGTGGCCACTGGCTCCACATCAATGCTTTAAATTCTTCCATTGCTAGAATCACAATATGTCTATAGTAGAATACTATTAAGTCCACTCTAGTCCACAGCTTTTCCCCTCATCCTGAGGAGTCTGGGATGGTGATGTCCACTCCACCTCCAATTGAGAGAGGGCTTATATCCCATGGGGAAGATGGAGGGGATTACCCTGCCTGCAGCTGCAGACTCTCTCCGTTCCCTGGGACATCCATTGTCCATCATCATCTCCCCGCCAGTTGTCCTGGGTGAGTCAATGAACTGAAGAGTAGGTGTTGTAACTCCACTGAGGTTCTGGGCCCAGCTGGCACATGGAGAACCCAAAGACTCGAGTTGCTGGACATACAACTACAAACTCCAGCACAAAGTTTAGTTAGAAGGGACAAATGAGCTATGTGCCAGGAAGACATAATTGAGTCCAACTCTGTCACTCTTAGCACAAACTCCAAAGTAGGGCCCACTGGCAAGGCAAGAAACTCCAGTGAAATTCACCCTGACCACAGGATCTGGGTGTCTCCAGAACCATCAGGAGCCCCACTATTTGGGGTAGTATCCACTTTGGCAGTTTATGAGATCCTACTGAGATGTGTGTAAGCATTACCTCTGGGATGACCTCCTGACTCACTTTGGAGTCTCTTGGGCATATAAACTCATTTGTCTTTAACTTTTCCCCCTTTTATTCGAAGTCTTTTTCAGTTGCATTGCTAGTTGGTGCTTGGTAGCAATCCCTCAGTGCCAGAGAGGCTCATCCCCTGGATCATGTCCCATGCTGGGAGGAAGATAATGCATTTATATGCTGAGTTTGGCTTAGAGAGAAACCACATTTGAGCAACAAGGAGGCTCTCAGGAGACAACCCTTAGGTATTCCATAACAGTAGGCTAAGTTTCAATTTCTAGAGCAAAGGCATATAAGCCTAGTCGTCAATATCAAGAGCCCATCAGTGAATCATCCTCCTTTGCCAGTCACTGCCTCTGCACTAGAGGGACTGCTTCTGCTCCCTTAGAAAATGTGGCAAAGCCCTCCAGAATGGGAATTCAGTATTCTCTCAGTTATTGTGAGTATCTGCCCACTTGTGACAATGTCCCGTGAACATTTGAACATTTTTACATACCTTATATGTGCTCAAGTGAACTTCCTCCGATGTATCCCCCATCCATTACACCCACACCAACGATCCTCCCCCACCCCAGTTGTAACCAACAACTTCAAAGTTGAAGCCATTATAATAGCCGAATACAATTAATAGGAAAATGAAATAATAATGATAAGATTAAATATAAGAGATAAAATACATAAAAAAATTTTTAACTAGAAATTTTTAAAAAATTAAAGATTGGGATATTTTAAAAAACGAAAAATATTTTTAAATTTTTTTTTGACATTTTGCCTTTTATCACTGCGATATCTGGTGTCCTGCCTGCACTGTGACACCTTCCCCAACTCATTCCCCAGTGTCTCACTATTTTTCATTTTGTTTTCAAAGAAGTTTTAGGTCACAGCAAAGTCACACACAGAATACAGGAGACTCTCATATACCTAACATCCACCCCTTTCTTCCCTCCCATATTAATACCTTTTTATATGTGGATAGTTTCTTTGTTATAACTGATAAACAGTGAAACATAGCTACTAAAGATGGTCAATGCTTTAAACTATGGTTTACATTTTAGACCATACACTTTTATAAATTTTGATGGTATTTACCATGTCCTGTGTCCATCACTGTGAGATCACTCAGAACATTTCCACTGACTACTAAATACACCATTTGATCTATTCTATTACTCCCTCCCCTCCCCCTGGGGCCCACAGCGACCCCCTGGTTTGACTCGTTGGATGACAAGATTTTAGTTACATGCAAGAAAACTGAGGTCTTGACACACTGGTTTGTCCTCTCCTATTATGAACTGCCTTTGCTCTCGAGAGACTCCATCGTATCTATTTCTGAACAAATCATTCCTGAGGATGGGAGTCCAACACTTTCCCTTTCATTACATGAGTCTCCACCCACTGATACAACACATTATGATAGAATGATCACTCACACACTCCCTAGAAGCCTGCTCCAGGTGTGCCCTATCCTGAATGCTGTCCCATCCAACACCCTAAACTAGTAACCCTTCCTTGTCATATTGCCAAAAGAGCATGCCCAAATTTGTACTTTCAACCACATACCCGCAAATCCTCAGTGTTCACCTGTTCCCCATCCCAACACTCCCCTCAGTATCCTGGACCTTCTAACTCACCTTTCCCAATATACCCATCTGTCGACTCTGTACCACCCAACCCAATAATATCACTACCCTCCTGTCCTATTCCTTCAATACACAACTACACTGTTTCACCTTACCATAGATTACATCTGTATGGGTGATGGCTCACAACTTTCTCCTCTCTTTCTATTTCTTGTAAACTTATATACCAAATAAACAACAAATTTAGATCAACTAACCTCAGCAGTCTCTATAGCTTTGATAAAATTTTCTAATCTCTTTTACATGTTGCACATTACAAGAGTTTTAGATATGTCTATTTTATTAATGGATCATGTAAGAACCTGAGGTTATTTAAGACAGCTGCATAAGGCTGGATATATGAAAACTTTCACAGGATTTAACACTTTGAAGTATTAACATACAATTATTATAAAGTCTAATAGATTTGGGGTTTATATTCTTGAGACTTTAATGGAACAGATGTTTTAGATTTATATGAATAATTCTGGACTCTGTCATTTTCTGCCAAGTGGCTTGTATTCAGTTCTTCAAATGCTTCTTTGACTTCAGAACACTATCAGCTGAATATATATCCACCACACAGGAAATAAGAAAATCCTCTGAAAAATCTCACTAACCCAAGAGTAATGACCAAAACCTAATGACCATGCAGATTCCCCAACAATAAAGCCCACCTAATCATAGATTTTAAATCCCACCCAACAAATTCCACATGTGTTCAAATGGTCCAAACAGTCTGTTGGTGCCAACTTATTCAATAAAAGGAGAAATTTTTAAAAAACACAGAAATTGGGGGGATTCAAGCTTTCTAATAAAAAATAAAGGAAAAGGGGGGGGGGAAGGAGAAGAAATAGTGGGAGAAATAATCCAAGAAAAGAAATTTTTTAAAACTTCAAAAAAAAAACTGTAATTTATATTATCAGAGATGATAATTCATGATCTTGAATTCATGAAGTAAGAACAGTGTGCTGTAAAGAATATGTGTAAAATAATAAGGGATTGTGAGGTGATAATGGCGTACGGAGCTCCGGGTTTCAGTCCTTCTTCCAGAACAACTATTAAACAGACTGGAAGTGTCTTAAACAACTATCTTTGAAACACGGGAAGCCAGAAGAACACTGTACAGCACCCAGGGAATATTAGGAGAAGGAGGCTAATAAATTATGGTAAAGAACAATGAATTGCTTTCTCTATGTGGCAGTTACTGGCACCCACCCCCGATACTTGTGGCATGCCACCTTGGGGTCTAGACACTGGCTAGCTTACACGTGACAGAAAGGACATGAAAATCCTTTCCTGCGTGCCCTTCCTTCCAGAATTTGTCCTCCAGGCAAAATAGTTTGAGACAAGGAAAACAGAAACTATAGAGGTGGAAAATCTAGGACAAAGGATTGCATCTTCAAAACCCTGGGAGAGGGAGTTCTCTCTCCTTGATAACAGAGGGGACAACCAAATACCTATAAACAGGAGAACTCCAAAACAACTGGCAAGCAAATGTCCAGGACAAGACACAGGCACAGAAACACAGGGAGGATCCTGCACACTTCCCGATAGGAGGGCTAAAGCTCAAGAAAATCTCTGCCACCTCACCATATGGTTATAAAACAAAAAAATAGATATCTTATGGAATATGTCCCAGAGTGAGCATTCTAAAATACTAAAACTTACATTGTGCAACAAACAAATAAAAAACAAAGAAACAGGAAATGATGGCCTATCCAAAAGAAGAAGATAAAAATCAGGAAAACACTAATGCAGAAGACAAGAATGTGGACACAGCAAACAAAGCTTTTTAAAAATGATCCAAAGAAGAGGATTGTAGAAAGATTGTGGAGTAGGGAGATCCCGGACTCAGCCCTTCCACCAAAACAACTATTAAACAGGCAGTAACTGTCTGAAACCACTATTTTGAAACTCTTGAGACAAAAAGAACCCTCTCCAGCATGCAGGGAAGAGCAGGAGGAAGAGACTGATGAAGAATGGTAAAGAACAGTAAAATTACTCTCTCTGCACCATGCCTACCTGTGCCCATCCTCCACACACTTGGTGCAGGCAGAAAAGCTAATGAAAATGAATATACAACCTACCAAAACTTATGTGATGCAACAAAGGCATTGCTAAGAGGGAAAATTATACCTCTAAATGTTTACCTTATAAATGAAGAAAGACTCAAGTCAGAAATCTAACCTCAAAACTGCAAGAACTAGGAAAAAAAAGAACAAAATATACATATAGCAAGCAGGAGAAAGGGAATAGCAAAGCTGAGAGCAGAGATAAATGAAACAGAAAACTAAAAACAACAGAGTCAACAAAACAGAAAGTTGGTTCTTTGAAAGGATCCATAAAATTGAAAAACCTTTGGCTAAACTGGCAATGAAAAGCAAAGAGAGAATACAAATAGTGAAAATCAGAAATGAGAAGTGGGACATTATTACCAATCCCACTGAAATAAGATGGACTATAAGAGGAAAAGACTACTATGAAAAACTGTACATCAATAAATTAGATAATCTAAATAAAATGGGAAAATTTTTAGAAACACACAAACTACCTACAATGACACAAGGAGACTTAGAATATCTCAACAAACCAATCCTTAGTATAGAGTTTGAAACAGAAACAGTCATAAAAAACCTTGCAAGAGGTTAACAACCAGCAAGATGGTAGCAGATTAGAGCTCCTAGAATCAGCTCCTGCTACGGGGCAGTTGGTGAACACCCAGAGCTATCTAGAACACTTGTTTAGGTGCTCCAGGAGACCAGAAATTCATCTTGCAACATCCTTGAAAGAATGGAAGGAGGAGACTGCCCATCTGCAGAGAAGATTCGTAAGTAGAGCACTCCACATCATGGAGGCCAGTGCCCATCCTCCACTGGAGGCACAAGCCACCTCTGGAGCAGTTCTGCAGCTGGAATTGGAAGCTCCACTTCCCAAAAATGGGGGAGGAAGGGATTGTTGGGAACCATCTGATTAGTACATTCAACGGGCTAAAGTATAATCCTAAGAACAGCTAAAGTTTGAGCCTGTCCAAGTCAGAAGGAGGCCAGTGGCTGCCATTTTGACTCCACCCCTAGCATGAGGGGAAGCCGGGCTGACAGAAAATCACAGTAATGGTAGAGACCGGTTTCTTTCACCCAGGTTGACCTTTTGCTTCAGCCCCACCTCTAGTCAGGAGGAAGCTGGCAGACCCTGTACCAGCCTATCCAGGTAACTGCGGGTACATTTAGCTGACACAGACTGAATAATCGGAAGTCTACAGGGACAACTTCAGTGATCTTGGACCTGTATTACATAGATTGCCCCAGGCTGGGGAGAAAGAAGCATGAAGCTTCATCAGTCTCTCTGGGCAACTACAGTCTTGGCCTGCATGAGTTGGATTATTCCACACAGCTGTGGCTCTATCCCTACCTCTGGCAAAGGAGAAAGTCGGGAGAAGCTTCATTGGTCCTTGGGGCAATAAGGGAAGCTTGAGCATCCACAACTTATTTTAGCACCAACTACATCCTTGGCTCCTACTACACAACCAGCAAGGGAGAAAGGTCAGAAAGCCCTCAACTAAAGAGAAAAACTGCACCCAGAATAAATACTCTAGGAAGCCAGATGCCAAGACACCAACAAAAAAATTGCAATCCACACTAAGAAACAGGAAGATATGGCCCAGTTAAAGGAACAAGATAAGCCTCCAGATGACATAAAGTTGTTGAGACAACTAATCATAGATGTTCAAACAAATCTCCTTAGTAAATTCAGGGAGATACCTAAAGAAATTAAGGATATTAAGTAGATATTGGATGAGCACAAACTGAAAGCATACATAAAAAATAGCATATCTTATGGGAATGAAAAGTGCGATAAGTGAAATTAAAAATACTTTGGAATCATATAATAGCAGGTTTGAGGAGGTAGAAGAAAAGATTGGTGGGCTTGAAGAAATGGCCTCTGACAGTGAACATACGAAAGAACAGATGAAGAAAAGATTGCAAAAACTTGAACAAGTTCTCAGGGAACTAAACAACAGCAAGAGACATGCAAGCATACATGTCATGGGTGTCCCAGAAGGAGAAGAGAAGGCAAAAGGGGCAGAAGGAATATTTGAAGAAAATATTCCAACCCTATTGAAGGACATAGATATCCGTGTCCAAGAAGCACGACGTACTCCCATCTGAAAAAATCAAAATAGACCAACTCCAAGACACATATTAATCACAATGTCAAATGCCGAGGACAAAGAGAGAATTCTGAGAGCAGCAAGAAAAAAGTGATGCATAACATATAAGAGACACCCAATAAGATTAAGTGCTAATTTCTCACCAGAAACCATGGAGGCAAAAAGTCAGTGGTATGATGTATTTAAGATACTGCAAGAGAAAAACTTCCAGCCAAGTATCTTATATCCAGCAAGATTATCTTTCAAGAATGAGGGCGAGTTTAGAATATTCACAGATAAACAGAAACTGAGAGAGTTTGTAACCAAGAGACCTGCTTTGGAGGAAATACTAAAGGGTGTGCTACAGTCTGAAAAGAAACTATAGGAGAGAGAGGCCTGGAAAAGAGTCTAGAAATGGGGGTTATATCAATAAAAGTAATTAAAAGTGTCAAAAGAGTGGTGAAAATAAAATATGACAGATAAAACACAAATATTCGGAATAAACTTAACCAACGATATAAAGCACTTGTATTCAGAAAACTACAACTCATTGTTAAAAGAAATCTAAAAAAGGTCTAAATAATTGGAAGAACATTTCATGCTCACGGATTATAAGACTAAATATCATTAAGATGTATATTCTATTCAAATTGATGTACAGAATTAAAATTCCACCAACATTTTTTAAATAAATGGAAAACATAATTATCAAATTTATTTAGAAAGGTAAGTGGTCCTGAATAGTCAAAAACATCTTAAAAAGGAAAAGCAAAGTTGGAGGACTCTCATTTCCAGAATTCAAGTCATATTACCTAGCTACAGTAGTAAAAACAGCATGGTACTGGCATAAAGACAGACACATAGACCAATGGGACCAAATTTATGATTAAAAAACAGACACACATCTATGGTCAAGAGATTTTTGATTAGTCTGTCAAACCCACCCAGCTCAGGCAGAACAGTCCATTCAACAAAAGGTGCTGAGAAAACTGCATATCCATAGCAAAAGAAGAAAAGAGGACCCCTATCTCACACCTTATACAAAAATTAACTCAAAATGAATAAGAAACATAAATATATAAGCAAGAACCATAAAGTTTCTAGAAGAAAATGTAGGAAAATAATTTCAAGACATGGTGGTAGGTGGTGGATTCTTAAAGGAGATAAGAGGAGGACTGAGATAGACTACTGATATTTAATGTATGTAGAAGCTTTAATTAGCTTTACTGTAAAAGTGTGGAAATGTACAGAGTTGATGGTAACACATTATAGTGAGTAACAGCCAGTTTTTAAATGGGGATGTGTCTGAAAATGTTAGTCTGGGGGTGTAAATGCCAGTTGACAGAAAGCTAGAGAATAATCTAAGGACTGAATAGCACAGTAAACCCAGAGGTGCATGAGAATTGTGGTTGATGGTACAAATGCAAGAGTGTCCTTTGTGAGCTACAGCAGATGTACATCACTACTGCACAGTGGTGGGAATGTGGAGAAGCATGGGGAAAATACAATTGGAGTGACTTATGGACTGTGGTTAACAGTAATAATGAAATATTCTTGCATCTATGCCAAAACAGTACTGTGTTGATAATGGGGGAGTATGGAAAATGTGTGCCAAATGTACACTGTGGACCTGGTAATAATTGGATATTATCTCACAATCTGTAACAAATGTTCCACCACAGAGTGGTGGGTTGATAGAGTGGTGTTTTTTGGGAATTCTGCACATGTACATGATTGTTTTCTAAGTTTACAAGTTCTGTCATAAAAATATATTTTTAAAAAAATAATAGGGTGGTTTGGGGGAAAATACACCAAATGTAAGATAAGGACTATAATTAGTAGTAAGATTTTGACCATATTCTTTCATAATTTGTAACAAATGTCTCACAACGATGCAAGGTGTTGGTGGAGGGTTGACGTATGGGACCCCTGTATGATGTTATGAATGTTTGCTTTGTAAGTTCAGAACTTTTACTATACACTTATTGTTTATGTATATTCATGTATAAATGATACAATAATAATATTAATAGGGTGGGTTGGGGGAGAAATACTTTGGTTAGTAGTAATATTTTGAGGATTCTCCTTAATGATTAGTTTAAAAAGTTTAACAACAATGCAAGACATTGGTGGTAGGGTGAGGTATGTGTCCGGTATGATGTTATGTATGTTTGTTTTGTAAATTCACAACTATTGTTATACACTTAATATTTAGGTATGTTCATAATGAGTGATATACTTCAATAAATTTTTCAAAAGGGAAAAAAAAATCTTGCAACAAAGAAAAGCCCAGGACCAGATGGCTTATAGGGGAATTCTACTAAACATTCCAAGAAAACTTCACACCAATTCTACTCAAACTCTTACCAAAATGTAAAGAGCAGGGAACACTCCCTAATATATTTTACGAGGCCAGTATCACCCGCATAACAAACCCAGATAAAGATACTACAAGAAAAGAAAACTACAGATCAATGTCTCTTATGAATATAGATGCAAAATTCCACAACAAAATACAAGCAAAATAAATCCAACAACATATTGAAAGAATTATATACCAGTATGAAGTGGGATCTATCCCTGGTATGCAAGGTTGGTTCAACACAAGAAAATCAATTAAGGTACTACACCACATGAAAACAATAAAGGGAAAAAACACATTAGCATCTCAA
This sequence comes from Tolypeutes matacus, assembly GCA_026826555.1. NCBI lineage: Eukaryota > Metazoa > Chordata > Mammalia > Cingulata > Chlamyphoridae > Tolypeutes > Tolypeutes matacus. The sequence continues at coordinate 525,041 of JAKSZT010054077.1, forward strand.
TGCAGATAATGCATTTGGCAAAATACAGCACCCCTTCTTGATCAAAACACTCAAAATACAAGAATAGGAGGAAAATTCCTTAACACAAAAATGGACATATATGAAAAACCCACAGCTAACATCCTAATTAATTAATGGTGAAAGACTGAAATCTTTCCCTCAAAGATCAGGAACAAGATAAGGATGCCCACTGTTACCACTGTTATTAAAAATTGTACTGCATGTTAATGCCAGAGCAACTAGGAAAGAAAAATAACTAAAAGGCATCCAAGTTGGATAGGAGGAAATAAAACATTCCCTATTGGCAGATGACATGATCCCATATACAGAAAACCCTGAAAAATCAACAACAAAAGTTCTAGAGCTAATAAATGAATTCATCAAAGTGGGTGAGGTACAAGGTCAACAACCAAAAACCAGTAGTGTATATATACACAAGAAATGAACAATCAGATGGTTGTTCAACAAATGGTGCTGGGAAAAAGGGATCTCCAATTTCAAAAAAAGGAGGACAACCCCTGTCTCACACCATACACAAATATCAAATCAAAATTAACAAGAACCTAAATATAAGAGCCAGAACTATCAAACTTCTAGAAGAAAACGTAGGAAGCATCTACAGGACATTGTGTTAGGCAATGGTTTCTTGGACTTCATACCCAAAGCCCAGGAACAAAAGGAAAAATAGATCAATGGAACCTCATCAAAATTAGAAATGTTTATGCATCAAAAAATTTAATCATGAAAGTAAAATGACAACCTACAGAATCAGAGAAAATATTTGTAAACCACATATCCAAAAAAAGGTTCAATATCTAGTGTACATAAAGTCTTCTACTTAACAACATAAAAACAAACAACCCAGTTTTAAACTGGGCAAAAGATTTGAATAGACATCTCTCCAAAGAAGAAATACATATTAAATATAGGAAGGCCTCTGACTAGAAATTTCCAGTGGAGTTTGAGAGACTGACCTCCACAGCAAATACAGGGAGCAACAGAAGCGAATGGGTCCCAATGCCGGGGGAAGGATGCTAGTGCTAAAGGGAAGCACAGATGGATGGGTGACTGTGGATGGAGTGGCATATCTCCACGAGCTGAGCCTTGAACAGGGTTATAGATTGGGGCAAATTTGATGGATCCAAGGGATGAGAAATTGGGTAGAAAGAACAGGGTGAGCAAGGTCTAGAGTGAGGATTGGGCTCAGATTTGGGGGACAATGGGGACACACATTTTTAAAGAACATGATAATAAGGATGAGGAAGGTGGATGAGAAGTTTAAAGTAAGGTAGTGAAGGGACTTGAAAGCTGGCACAAGATTTGGGACTTTCCACTTTCCTCAAACCTTTCCTAACTCATAGAAGCCTGAAATCATAGGACCTCACTGGCCCCTATGCTGGGGAAATGGTTTCCAGCCTTGGTGTGACTAGCAACAACTATGTCATAAAACATTACTGACACTGTACAAACCAGCCATGAAATTATTCCCAGGAAAATATTAGAGAGATTTGTGCTTTATATTAAAATATCCATGAGGCAGATTACATCCAATCAAATAACTATATGTGCTATGTGTTATATGTCTTCTAATTGTGGACAAAAGAAAATTCTAACGCCAATTCTCCACACATCCTACGCATACTAGTTACAAGGAATCTAAGACAACAGAAATGCCAAAATGAGGATTTTTTCTGTTTTCCAAGATAATGCAGTCTAGTTTAAATGCCTGCTCCTCTAAAAAGTCCTTTTCAGACCAAGATTATTTTATTCTGAGCACAGCAACAACCTTCAACCCCTCTGCTCCCAAACTGCTATCTTATACCTAATATACAGTACTTTCTAGGCAGCTACCATGAAAAGACTTAGTTGCTTGCCTGACACTATTGCCCATAGACTGTGACCTTTCTTTTAGGAATAATAATTGTGGCCTACATTTACTAAGGGTTTTCCTTTCTGCTGGACTTGATAAAAATTGGTTTATGAATTTTCTCATTTATTCAACAGACAGTCCTGTGAGGTGGATACTCTTATTCATGTTCATCTTAGAAATAAGGAAACGAAACCACAAACCAGATAAATGATGCATCCTCATTCACAGAGCTTCTAAGGAACAGGGTCTGCATTGACCCAAAGGCCATGAGCACAGCCACGGCCCCAGACTGCCTCTGGATCTGGGTAGATTTAAACTCTTAATCACCTTTGCCTTCCACTTGTACCTGGACTATTGCCTGATGGGGGACGTGATCAGACAAGACTGACTGTATTGAATGGAGCAGAAATACCAGGACAGAGATCCCCTTTGCTGTGACCCTTTGGGTTTAAAACTTCTGTGCTCTGAAGTGGAGAGTGCTGAATCCAGCACCTTCCTCAGGTTGATAGCTCTCTCTACCCTGCCTCATCTGTCCTGCTTTTTCATACACACACATCCTGCCCTGTAGCATCTACCTGCAACTAATAGATTGGAAGTTGGAGTTTAATGCAGATAAGAGAAACCAGAACTCTGAATGACATTTGTGAGATTGGAGAGGGAATAATATGAAGTAGAATGCAGAGAGAGTGATTAAATTTTATTTGTGTACAAATATTGAACCTAATGCAATCAAAATACTATATCTAAAATTGGCATATTGCAAACAAAGTTCAGTTTTGAATACTGGTTCAGTGTCTTTCATAAATGATTTAACATGGTCTGAGAATGAATTGGTAGGTGTGGCTTATAAAACCCAGATCACATGTGCAGAATTAGCTGACAACAATGCAAACAAATATCTGGCAATATATCGGCTCTGTGTCCTCAAACAGCGAGGAAGTCCATAAGAATTCACCAGTCCTTGGTCTGCAGAGAAGACAGAAACAATATGATCACAGCAGGAAAATTAAGCAAAAAATGTTTTACTTGGAAATATTTTCTCTATTATATTATTAAAATTTTATATTTATTGTATAATAAATGGATACAGTTTTTAATCAATAATTGTAATTTCGTATATCAATTAGATACAATAAGTACTGAAATATAATATACAGTCCAAAATTACAATGGAAATAGGCTATTTACATTTGTCTCTACCAGAATATATATCATCTTTATCTATTAATATTTCTTTCCTTCCTTTAAATAAATGTGCTTTAGTTAGCGTAATAGTTTATCCAAGTGTATCATTACTAATTTTTAAACCAAATTTAGAAATCCTTTAATCAAGAAGTTTTCTTAACCCCTCCATCATGCTCCAGTAGTGCCATGATGGACAAAAGGGCAGTTGACACTCGGTGATGTCCCTGACTGGTCAGCATCCAATAGCTGAGTTACAAAGGGATTTTGGTCAATGGAAGTGCTGGGATTTGGGGTTATGATCTGATGTTTTCAAGTTGAGACCTCTCAGGGAAAAAAAAGTTTTCTTCGTATTCAAAAACCATAATTTAAATGACTTCTGTGGTAACACAATGGTGATGGGTGCATCTAAATTCCTGAAACAGCCAGATTTATGACTTTGGGAAAACTACTCAGTCTATTTTCCCTCAGTATTTGTATCTGTAAAGCAAGGCTAGTATTCCAATAGTTCCACCCTGATAGCATCCCTGTAATGTTAAAGGTCAAGCATGGAAGCACCCGAACAGGCCACAGTGAGCCTGTCACTACAAGGAACCAACAATCAGGACCTACTGCGATCAGTGTCAATTTTCCAAGTCCTCTCATATTTATTGTGGCATTGGCCATAGCACAAAGCTTGAAAATTGGCAAAATTTGATAAGTAAATAATGGAAATTAATTTCAAAGGAAAAAATTTCCTTCGAATTGATTTGATCATATTTGCAGGTATGCCATTTAGCTATTAAAAAAACACTCGATCTGTACAACCTTGCCACGTAGAAAACAGGGTTTAATGACCATTCACAACAGTGAACATATGTGTTTAACTCTTATTTTGAAGAACATCTTTGGTTAAGCTATCTGCACTTGCTATTCAAACACAAGCCCAGTTCTCCTGATTTTTAATTATATATGTATTCATATGCAGGTGGGTTTGCATTTTTAACTTGTATTTTAACCAGTGTATTTTGGTTCAAATATACTCTGAAAGGAGATGCTACGTATAAATCAGATAATAGAACCGAGAGGCAAAAGCTAACTCCCAAAAGGGTAATGAAACAAGAAGCACACACAAGTGGTAGGAAAGGAAAAATAATAATATTAATAATAATAAAGTCAAACAGGGAAACAGTGAGAAACTTTTTTAAAAGTTTTCCTAAGCAGAAGGCAAATATAACCTGTTTTCATAAATTTGGATTGTTTTGCATGAGCAAAACTTTGAGCAAGAGAGTTAGAGGTTTTAAGTGAACAGACAACCTTCTGCAACATCAATGGAACAAGTGTCTCAGAATTTCATGTAGAAGCCAACAACTGTGAGTAAAGAGCCCATTCCAGGTCAGCATTAGAATATATCAAGAATAAATGTCTGAGGATAAAAAAAGAAATGCAAAAATAACCTAGAAAAATTTATTCAAATTTATCTCAATGCCTCATTATGGCTAATTCTGTATCTGTTTCCCTATGTTAATGCTTTACATGTTTGTTGGTTATTAAGTCCATTGAGGGTGGTGGGCCACACTTATGGGATATGTTTAATGATTTTTTATAACTTTCCTAACCAGAGCTTGTTCATTTAAACATAGCAGTTATTTGTTTTAAACATGCGGTAAATGTGGCAATACAAAGATGGAAACACAAAATTCTGGACTTCAAGATTGGGTGAAACAGGTATTATCTTGCATTTGGTTTTACAGGTAATAAAATGCAAAGCAGCTGTGCTTTGGGAGCTAAAGAAACCCTTGTCCATTGAGGAGGTGGTGGTCGCACCCCCTAAGGCCCATGAAGTTCGTATTAAGGTGAAACAATTTTCAGTCCCTCTTTTTTAAAAATCAAAATATATTAAAAGTAGAAACCAGGAAAAACCATTGAGAAGCTTTTATATAAATTACGGTAATCATTACAATAGAACTACATTGGTTGTCAAGAAAAGATATGGATGGCATATGTTATTAAAAATTTTTAATTGATCAAAATAATTCCAGTAAAAATGTACAGTATAAATCTGAGAACTATAAAAAGATGTTATGTGTTTGTAGAGAAATATAGTACAAAAGGATGTGTAAGAAGATTTCAAAATAGTTAATGTTAGAATACAAAGGACTATTTTCTTGGTGATAATATACAACTCCTACTAATATAGAGAGCATGCATTATTGCATATTATATAAAATTTACATGCTACAGAAGCAATTATTTGCAATCATTCCAGATTGTCTAATGGAAGAAAAGGAAAGTGAATGATCATTTTAGTCTATAAGCTCAGCAGTTAACTGAATTTTGTTGGGGGGCGGGGGGCGGGGAGTAGGGATGAGCAAAATTCTGAAAACTCTAGAAATTCACCTTCAGAGAATTGGATGCATTAAGTCTATCTGTGGGCCATACATTTTTCTGAATCGAATCACTCTACTTTTCCCAACAGATGGTGGCCACAGGAATCTGTCGCACAGATGATCATGTGATAAATTGGGATTTTGTCGTACCATTTCCTGTGATCTTAGGCCATGAGGGAGCTGGCATTGTGGAGAGCATTGGTGAGGCGGTGACTGCAGTCAAACCAGGTACAGGATTCTCACTCAGGAAATGTGTCTTTGTACAGGTCCAACTAGGTCATACATCCTGGATGAGGAAACTGAGGCAGGGAGAGAATAAAAGACCTGCACCAGGCCCCAGCAACAGCCAACAACAGAGCCAGGACCAGGCAGGGAAATACTTGTTTCCTCTCCCTGCCTGACATCCTTCCTGTGTCCAGGCATGTCCTCAAGCCTGACCTCCTGATTCTCTCCTTCAACAGTGGTTCATGGAGTTCCCACTAGATGCCAGGCTCCGGGTTAGATCCTGGGGACACTGGAACAAAAGAGACAGAGTAACTGCCTCCTGGGCTTCACACTTTAATAACTGCCATTTTAGTATTCCTGAGCACTGTCTACCTTCAGGGCCCAAAACAGAACCAAAAATGGGACAAGGGAAAACTACATGAGACAAGAGAATACGCCAATATATGGGTTGGTGAATGGTAACTGTGATTCGCTGAGTTCACAGGATGGGGCTGTGAGGCTCTGGCTGCACCATCCTGGTATCTTTTATGTCCAGCAGTGGAGCCTGTTCACTGATTCCTCTTCCTATGTGGCCTCCCTTCTTGAACATGGAAAAAATGAAACAACAGAGGGAGAAGACCTGGAGAGTCTGTTTTATTAACTTTAACTGTCTTAAAATGTCTGACTACGAATTATTGACCAAATATTTACTTTCAGCATTTAATTTATACTAATTGCATTGTGTATTAATACAGATGAATAATTTAGATATAAGAGTGAATTCAATAGAAAATTTCCATGCTATCAATTCCACCTAAAGATAATTAAATGTGTTTAGTCGAATTATTATTGTGATTGTATGGAAGAGGTAGCATGGCTTATTAAAAATGAAAATTATGTTTAATTTTTTAAAAATTTCTTTAGCAATATATACAATTTCTTCCTTTACCGAATATTTAACTGACCAGTGAACTGAAAAAAAAATGTTGTCTGGTTTGAGTTTGGAATTTTAGTATTTCCTTTTTGCAAAAATATAAATAAGAAAATGACACCCTTACTTTTACCCCTCTCCCTCCACCATAGGGGAAAAAGAGATAATTCAAAAATTATTGGCCTAAATCATTTAAGCAAAGGTTCCTTATTCTACAATAAAGTGCCAGCCTTAGGAATGATTGCAGTATTCAGATAAATTTCTCAAATTCCTCCTTTTTCTCATACATTTTAATATTCCTTTAAAAGCACTAAATAAAAGATAAGTATTCACTTCCTAGTAAATATAAACAAGAGATTTTATAAATCATTGTTATCAAAACTGTCAATAATATCACAACCCAAACTATTACAAAATATCATATCACCACTATGGTAGTCATCATGCAACTATATTTTATATTAATGCTTATACTGAGACTATTTAAGAATTAATTAAAGATTAAATGAGATGAAGTGGATAAAGCCCTAATAGAAATCTACATGCAGTAAAAGATAATTATTCATACAATAAAATAATACAAATTCATGTTGTTTTCCATATTTGTATTTCTTTTTTGTGAGTCTTCAGGGCCATTTTTCAAAAATTGATAAACAATCATTAATGACATAGTGTTGATTTCACTCCATTTCTTGGGAGACATTTCCAGGACATATGCCTCTAATATATACATTATGCTCAATTTCTTTTTCCATTTATTCTTGGGTAGAAATTTAATAATAAATTGTTCTATCCTCTTCCAGGTGATAAAGTCATCCCACTATATGTTTCCCAGTGTGGAAAATGTGCCGTTTGTAAACATCCAGAAGCCAACTACTGCAGGAAAATGGAGTAGGTTTCTTATATTTTGCATGTAGAGCCAATGAGTTTGCACATCAGGTAAGCTCCTGTCTCATGCTTTTCTGTTCCTGTTTCTGTGTTACAATGACCAGTGTGGAGAATCTTAGGGGAACCATGCAGGATGGCACTACCAGGTTCACCTGCAAAGGGAAGCCCATCCACAATTTCATCAACACCAGCACCTTCTCTGAGTACGTAGTGGTGGATGAGATCTCATTGGTCAAGATCGAAGAAGCCGCACCGCTGGAGAAAGTCTGCCTCATTGGCTGTGCATTTTCTACTGGTTATGGGTCTGCAGTCAACGTTGCCAAAGTAGGAATGACAAAAGCAATAATTCCTCAAATACTCAGATTGTCAAAACATTTTTTCCCCAGGAATCATGGATAAGTCCTCTAAATTCAGTGATAGCTTTCCTCCAACTACCACAAGACCATTGATATACTCTATAGAATTTGGGGTGTGATTATGGGTAGAATATGGCCCCAGAAGGAATTGAGAGCATGTCCTAAAGGAATTCACCAGATTATCAGAGATGAACAAGCTGTTGATACTTAAGCAGGGTGGACAATGAAGTCCAAGTACTTCATAAGGATCAACGGTTTACACTTTGTCCATCGTAGACTGTTGCTAACAATCATTACTTAATCCAGTCTTGTCCTTTCTGAAAATACAGGTCACCCCGGGATCCACCTGTGCCGTGTTTGGCCTTGGAGGAGTCGGCTTGTCTGCTGTCATCGGCTGTAAGTTTGCTGGAGCAGCCAGGATCATTGGGGTGGATATCAACAAAGACAAATTTGCAACTGCCAGAGAGCTGGGAGCCACTGAGTGCATCAACCCTCAAGACTTCAAGAAACCCATCCATGAGGTGCTGAATGAAATGACCGGGGGTGGCGTGGACTTTTCATTTGAAGCCATTGGTCGGATCGACACTGTGGTATGTACATAGTATGCTTTGATTCATGCTTCTGGAATCAAGAGTATGTTTTTAAACAACAGAATATAAATATTATGTTAAAGTATTCTTATTACATTAGGAATTGCAATATTCAATCTCCTGTTTCTTACCTATGATTACTTTATTCATTATTACAAGTGTATTAGTCAGCCAAAGAGTTGGTGATGCAAAGTATCATAAATCTGTTGGCTTTTATAAAGGGCGTTTATTTGGGGTAAAAGCGTACAGTTACAATACTCTAAAGAGTCCCACTCAAGGTACCATAAGAGGTACTTTCTCACCAAAGTCTATTGCCACATGTTGAAGCAAGATGATTGCCAATCTCTGCAAGGTTTCAGCCTTCCTAAGGATCCAGGGGCCCAGCTTCTTCAGATCGTAGCTGTAGGCTGGAGGGCTCATTTCTTCCCGGGCCTTCTCAGCTGCTCCGGGATCTGGTCTCTTCATCTGCACACTATCAGGCTAATGGCTCAGCTCTCTCTGGGGCTTTAGCTATTTGAACCTTCTCTTTTCAGTCAATTGGAAGGCCCAAAATAACCAACTTCTATTCTGTATCTTCTGTGTGCTTCTGTTTCTATCAGCCCACTAAGAGAGCAAGGATTCAACCCTGAGTTACGCCCTAATGATGTGATCAATTCAAAGCCCTAATCTTGATTTAATCAAGTAAATGTAAAACCTTTGAATTTAATACAATCAAAAGTATTATGTCCAGAGGAAAAGACCAGTTTACAGACATAACTAATATATTTTTTTTAATTCATAAATAATATCAAACTGCTGCAATAAGGAACCTTTCATTCCTTCAGCTAAGCAAACATGCCTCACATCATAGTCCTGATTAGAGGGTATTTTATGTTAAGTCCTTATAAATATATTTTCTCAAACTCTGGTGTTTTCATTTCCCCAAATTCTTAACAAAAATGTTATAATAACATTTTTTATGTTTAATGAATGCATATTTCTTTTTACATGTCATA
>JAKSZT010054078.1:0-32058 GCA_026826555.1 Tolypeutes matacus
ATCTTGTACCCCACCACTTTGCTGAATTCATTTATTAGCTCTAGGAGTTTTGTTGTCAATTTTTCAGGATATTTTTCATATAATATCATGTCACCTGTAAAAAGTGAAAATTTTAATTCTTCTTTCCCAATTTGGATTCATTTTAAAACTTTTTTCTTGCCTAGTTGCCCTGGCAGGAACTTCCAGTACAATGTTGTATAACAGTGGTGACAGTGCACATCTTTGTCTTGTTCCTGATCTTAGAAGGAAAGATTTCAATCTTTCGCCATTAAGTAGGGTATTAGCTGTGGGTTTTTCATACATGTCTTTTATCATGTTGAGGAATTTACCTCCTAGTTTTCTAATTGTTTCTATCAAGGAGGGGTGCTGGATTTGGTTAAATACCTTTCTTCATCAATTGAGAAGATCATGTGTGTTTTTCTCCTTCATTCTGTTAACGTGGTGTATTACTTTAATTGATTTTCATTTGTTGAATTACCCTTTCATAGCAGGGATAAATCCCACTTGATCAAGTTGTATAATTATTTTAATATACAATGGACTCAATTTGCTATTATTTTGTTGAAAATTTTTACATCTATATTTATAAGATATATTGGTCTCTAGTTTTGTTTTCTTGTGGTACCTTTATCTGGCTCTGGTGCGAGGGTGATGTTGGTCTCATAGAATGAATTAGGGAGAGTGCCCTCTTTTTCAATTTTTTGGAAGAGTTTGAGCAGAATTAGATATAAGTCTTCTTGGAATATTTGGTAAAATTCTGCTGTCATGTCATCTGCTCTTTGGCTTTTCTTTCTTGGGATAATTATGATTACTGATTCGATCTTTTTACCAGTAATTGGTTTGTTGAAATCTTCTATTTATTCTTGATTCAATGTAAGTAGTTAGTGTATTTCTAAGAATTTGTCCATTTCATCTAAGTTATCTAATTCATGGTATTCTCTTACAATCCTTTTATTTCAGCAAGGTTGGTAGTTTCATTTCAGTTTTTAGCTATTTGTATCCTTTTGCTTTTTTTCCTTTGTCATCTCAGCTAAAGGCTTGTCAATTTAATTTCATTGATCTTTTAATATAGCCAACTTTTGGTTTTGTTCATTCTCTCTATTGCTTTTTTCCCTTTATTTCATTTATCTTTATCTAATCTCTGTTATTTCCTTCCTTAAGCTCTGTTTGAGTTTTCTTAGCGCTTGTTTTCTAATTCTTCCAGTTTGGAGGGTATGTGTCTGATTTAAATCTTTCTTCTTCTTTGATATAAGCATTTAGAGCTATACATTTTCCTTAGCACTGCCTTGGCTGCATCCCATAAGTTGGTATGTTGTAGATACCTATGTTTAAAGACAATATCTAATCTCACTTGTGATTTTTTCTTTTTTATTAACAACTATATTTCAAATTCACAAAAATAAAAGAACAGAAGAAGGCAGCTCAACAAGTTATGGAAACATTACTCAAAAGTTGTTTTTCAGGCAATTTTATCACATCTAATTCCAACAGCTAACTCAGTTGTTCCTCTACAATCCAGAAAGATACAAGATGAACACAGATTAGTTAAATGACATAGTCAAGTTCTCCTTATTAATGAAAAAAAAAAATAAGAAGAGAAAAAAAAAATGATTACTTGTATTCATACTTCCCAAAACTGAAAAATGTGGTGATACATGGGAAAATATAAGAAATGTAATTTATGGACTATAGTTAACAACAACATAGTAATGGTTGTATAACAAAAGAGAAGTCAGTACTATGTTAATTCTATAGGTTAAAAAAAAATATGGGGTTTTGTTTTGTGCGACTTCTCCTTTAGTCCATTGGTTAAGAGTATCATGTTAATTTCCACATAGCTTTGAATTTTTCATTTTTCCCTTTGATATTTATTTCTAGGTTCATTCTGCTGTGGTCAGAGGAGAGATATTGTATGATTTAAATATTTTCAAATTTATTTGTGACCTACTATATAGAGACCTACTCTATCCTGGAGAATGACGTCATGTGCTCTCAAAAATAAGGTATATTCTTTTGTTGAGTGTAATGTTCTATGCATGTCTATCAGGTGTACTTGGTTTAGAGTACTGACCAAGTCTTGTATTTCCTTATTGATCCCCTCATTAGATGATATATCCATTATTTCAAACAATGTATTAAGGTCACTTGCTATTAATGAAGAAACATCAATTTCTCCCTTTAAGTCTGTCATTATTTTCTTCAAATATTTTGGGGCTCTGCTGTTAAGTGTATATATATTTATAATTGTTACAAATTCTTGTCAAATTGTCCAATTTGTTAGTATATAATGTCCATCTTTGTACCTCATGACTGCTTTTGACTTAAAGTCTATTTTATTTGATATTAGTATAGCTACCACAGCTCTCTTTAAGTTGCTGCTTGCATGGGATATATACTTTTCCATCTTTTAACTTTCACCCAACTTGAATTTAAGGTGAGTCTCTTACAGACAGAATATAGTTGGGGCATGCTATTTTATCCATTCTACCAATCTCTGCCTTTTGACTGGAGTCACAACTGATAATGCAGAACTTCTACTATTTTGCTATATAGGCTTTGTAAGTGTTATACCATTTTTGACTCTCAATTCCTCAGTTAATGCCTACTTTTTAACATTTTTTGTGTTTTAAAATTTTGAGAAACTTCTCTTTTTCTCACTGGATATATTTTTCATCTATTTTCCATGTAGTTACAAGGGGGATAAAATTTAACATACTAAATATATAATAATAATGTTTATTTAATACCAGCTTAACTTCAATAGCATACACATATACATTTCCTATAACTCTTTGCTCCCCTGCCTTTTTGTTTTACTTGCTACTGCTTCTATTTGTACATTATATGTCCAAAACCATAGATTTATCATTACTTTTTATGCATTTGAATTTTAGTAACTGTAGGAAGTAAGAAGTGAGGTTACATTCTAAATAATATACTGCAATAATACTGGCATTCTTTTTTTTTTTTTTTTAAAGATTTTATTTATTTATTCATTTATCCCCCCCCCTTGCTGCTTGTGCTCACTGGGTCAGCTAACCACGCTGTGCGGGCGGGCTTGCCTTCACCAGGAGGCCCCAGGAACCAAACCCTGGGCCTCCCATATGGTAAACGGTAGCATTTTTCATTATGTCCACATTCTGGTCTTCTTCATTTGTTTTCTACTCTTACTGTGTTTTTTATACTCTTTCTTGGATGGGCCATCATTTCCTGTTCCTTTGTCTTATACTTTTTTCATATTGTATATTTTAATATTTTATAATGTTAACTCTTGGATTTATTCCCTGGGATATCTGTTTCTTGATTTTGTAATCTTCTGGTGCTAAGACAGAGAATTTATAGCACTTCAGTCCTCCTATCAGGAAGGTCTTCCAAGGCAAATGCTATGTGCAGGGTTTTCTCTGTCTTACTGGGAATGTGCCTTGTCCTGGGCTTTTGCTTGTTAGTTGTTTTGGAGTTCCACTGTTTACAGAAGTTTGGCTGGCCCCTCTGTTTCCTAGGAGACAGGTATGTCTCTCCCAGGTGTTTGAAACTGCCCTAGACTCTCTGACTCTATAGTTTCTTACACTCCTTTTGTTGTCTCAAGCTGCCTTTGCCCAGAGGGAAAATTCTGGGAAGAGGGGCACTCCAGAGAAGACTTTCTCAAGTAGTCTTTTCCAGCTGAAACATGCCCCAGTACTCACAAATCAGGCACTAACCTGCTCCAAAATTCCCTGGAGAGAGGACACTGAAGGGCACCAACAACTTCTTCCACTAATCTCCAAGCTGAGCTTTCTTGGCTTGCCCAGCAATTGCAGCTCTTCAACTAAATGTCCCCTACAGCCATAAAGAAGTATAGTGTCTTTAAATATCCTGTGCCACAGACTTTGCCTGATGTGAGTTGAAACAATAGCCACCACTACCTTTCCCAGGGCATATTGAAACAACTTCCACCCTTAGAGCCAAGTGCCCAGCAATATGAATTCACTAATCAAAAGCCATGATCAGTGGTAGGCCATGCTCAACCTTGGTCTTGGGAAATAGGATTTGGGTTTTTATGTCTCTTTCTCTCACCTTGGTAACCTACCATAAGAGTGGGGGGTGGGGACCAGTAGCCATCATATGGAGAAAACAATTTACTTGCTGTTACCTCAATTTACCAGCCTCTTCCTCCCACTCTTCCCTGGATGTTGTAGTTTTCGTCTCACCTGCAGATTTTCAAAACAATTGTATCAGACAGTTCCTGTATGTTTAATAAGTTGTTCTGATGGAAAGATTAAGTCCTGATACTCCCTACCTCACCAACTTCCCAGCATCCTCTTATTGTACACATATTTATTCTTTATGGCTCAATGTTCTTTCAGGAATTCAAGGTCATCTCATCTCTGATAATGCAAATTATAGCTTGTTTTTTGAGTTTTATAAAGTTCCTTGCATGGATTGTTTCTCCCACTATTTCCTTTTTATTTGCTTTGTTTTTTAAATTTCATTTTCAAAAGTTTGAATCCCCCCTAATTTCTGTGAATTTTGATTTTCTACTTCTGTTGAATAATTGGCACTGAAATACTGTTTGGTAGATCTGAACACATGTGGAATTTGTTGGCAGTAAGATTTACGATCTAATGCTCACATGAGCTTTTTTCTTAGGGAACCTGCACGGTCATTACATTTTCATCATTTTTCTTTGAGTTGGTGAGATTTTTCAGAGTCTTTTCTAATTTCCTGAATGTTGGATAAATATTCAGCTGTTAGTGTCTTAGAGTAAGAGAGGCACCTGAAGACCCAAATATAAGGCACTTAGGAGAAAATAACAGAATTCTGAGCTATTCATGTAAATCCAGAACATCTGTTTCATTAAAATATCAGGAGTATAAACCAAAAAATCAATTAGAATTTATAATAACCATGTTAATAGCTAAAATATATTTAGTCTTGTGAATATTTTCCTATATCCAGACTTATAGAGATACCTTAGATACCCTCAAGTACTTAAATGATCCATTAATAAAATAAACATATCTAAATCCCTAAGTAAAGGGCAACATGTAAAAAGAGTTTTGAAAGTCTTATTAAGTCTATAGAGACTGCTGAAGTTAGTCTCTTTATTTTTCATTTATTTGGTATTTGACCATTTGGCTTTTTAAAATATATATATGAAAACAAGTTTCTCACTAACTTTAAGTTATTTCACAATTACATATGTGTGTTGGGAATATAAATCTTTATTTCATTTCCTTACCATTTCTTTATAAGTTAAGAAAGAAATAAAATAATAATGCTAGTTTTAAAGCTCATTAAAATGATAGAAACCAGTAATTGCTAAAAGTTAAAATTAATTCTTCAATTCCCATCATTCCCAGTGGCCAGAAATAAAGAGCCTGTTTTGTAGATTTCTATGATGTTCTCCATGCTCATACAAACTTATTCACAAATAAATGGGAATTTAAATTTGTTTTTGTCTTTTATGAATATTGGATTATACAACAAACATTACACTGAACTTTGCTTTTCATACTTAATGATACAACATACTCATTCCTCTTTAAAGATTTAATCTGAACTTTTAAATAGCCACCAAACATACCAAAAGACTGATGTATTTTTTTATTCAAAAGGATGTCTATCAATCAATTAGATTGTTTAAAGTTTTTCTTTTTATTCTTCAAACAGGAGAGCAGCGTTTTGCCTTGTTTTTATTTCTTATGCTTTTTTCCTAATGAACAAATTGCAAAGTGTGGTATGGCTGGGGAAAAGGACATGTTTGTCTTAAAGTTTTAATAAATATTTCCAATTTTTTAGAAACATATAAAAATTCAAATTTCCATTAGCACTGTAAGCTAGTAGGTTAGTAGTGATACCTCATTTTGTTTTTGGTTTTTTTTTTCCACTGGCCACTAACAAAGAGACTCAGCACCTTTTCTTATGCATTTTTATTTCTTCTGCTCTGAATTTCCTTTATTGTACAGTTTCTTATTCAATTTTCTTTTACTTACCAAGATATTAATTCTTGGTCAACCATGTTACCAATATTTTGAAAAATTCTTCCTTGAAATTGTTATAGTCAATTTCCATGTTTATTTGCATTTACATGTCCCGTGAGAAGTTACAGAATGGAAGCAATATATTTTCAAATACTTTGTACATTTCCTCCTCTATCCTCTTTACCTTTGTCTCTCTTGCTCCTACAACGTTCTTTTTACATGACATCTGCATTGTTTCTGTGGAAATAGTTGTTTCCATTTAGCCCATAAGTTTGTGTCACAATATATTTATATGTGAATATATATACTTAAATGTTTAAACAATTTGCCCCATGGGAAAAAATGTTTTATCCAACATACAAGTCTTTGGGTAAAGCAATATTTAAATAAAGATTTATTTCAAGGAATTGGCTAAAACAATTGCAGAGGGTGGAAAGTTCAAAATTCATAGGGTAGACCAGCAGGCTGGAAACTCTTAACAAGAGCCAACGTTGTAGTCATGAGGCAGAATCTCTTCTTCTTCAGGGAAACATGTTTTGCTCTTAAGTATTTTAATGGACTAGATAAGACCTATATTATGGGTGTACTCTCTTTTACTTAAAGTCAACTAATTGTAGATATTAACCACAACTGCTATATATCTTCATAGCAACACCTAGATTTGTGTTTGATTGCATAACTTGACACTATAGCTTAGATAAGTAAATTTGTAAGACTTACCAACACACCCGATTTTCTTGAAACTCGAAGAGAATCATGTGACTGAATTGCTGTCACTCCCATTCGTAATAAATTACAAGATCTTAGTATCAAGTGTGCCCTGGTATGCACTCTATTGTCATGATGTGCTAGGCAAAATATAAGAGTCCCACTATCTGGTATTTTCACCTGGTATATTCCTCCTCATTTTAGTGTGAATAGAAGCTGTGACTATGATGAACATTCTTATCATGCTTTCTTTAATATAGCCATTTGTGATGGCAGTCACCTACTGATTACCTTTCCTTTTATAAGCTATTTTATCATTGAAGGTTTATTAAAAATCAGGAGATTTGAAGTGTGAGAAGACATAGGGGTGGAGTGGGCCACATGGCAAGGAATTATGGCCTCTAGGAGCTGAGAATAACCCCTCACCAACATGCAGCAAAAGATGGGGCTTGAACCTTGGTACATTTTATAAGTAGAGATATACAAACAGTGGAAATACAGGTAGAAATTTTTGGCTTCAAGCACAATATGGCATCATGAGTGTTCTGGGTGCACAAATAATGAGGGTCCCTTCTACCGGTCTTCAGTGATTTAGAGTAATGACAAAAATTTTAAAGTACGTGAAGTCACAAAAAAATACCCTTCACTTAATGGGAAGAAAGCATACATAGAATGATTAAAAAGGAGAGTTTGCTGGCCTTTGTTAGCTAACTGATGTCTGACATTTCATCTAGCTCTATATGGATTTAAAAATTTGCTGCAAAGTGATTTTATGGAACAGAGGGCATTTTTAGGGTAGTGAAACCATCCTGTATTATAGTTTAATGGTGGCTACATGACAATTAGGCATGTCTTAGAACCCACAGTACTATGCAACACAAACTGCAGATATTAATTTTAAAAATGGACTTGAATTAATAATGAACAGTACATCAATTTGAACAATGGCATCACATTAATGCAATATCTTATTAATACGAGAAATTATGTGACCAATGGGGAGACAGGTCCTATGAAAGGTCTGGTACTTTCTGCATAATTTTTCTGTAAAGTTAAAACTTCTATAAAATACATTGCATTTATTTAAATTCACAATATTGATTTTATATCAATTTTGTTTCTTAGAAATGGACCTGTGTAATTATTTATAGCATCTCTGAAGGGCAGGGTAAGTGTTGATGTTTGGTTGGTGTTCTTTTTTTTATTATTTTTATTTTTTAAAGATACTTAGATTACACAAATGTTACACAAAAAATATACGGATTCCCATATGCCCCACTCCCCACACCTCTCACACCCTCTCACATAAACATCCTTCATTAGTGTGGCACATTAATTGCAATTGATAAAGACATCCTGGGGCTTTGCCATTAAGCATGGACCATAGTTCATATTGGAGAACACACTCTCTTCCCAAACAGTTCTGCATGTTATATGGTGATATAAAATGGCCTATATCTGTCATTGCAATGTCACTCAGGATAATTCCCAAGTCTCGAAAAAGCCCTTGTATTAAAACTGCTTTTCCCTCTCCCTGCCCTCAGAGCCTCCAGTGGCCACTGGCTCCACATCAATGTTGTAATTTCTTCCATTGCTTGAATCACAATATGTCTATAGTAGAATACCAGTAAGTCCACTCTAGTCCATAGCTCTTCCCCCCATCCTGAAGAGTCTGGGACGGTGATGTACATTCTGCCTCCAATTGAGAGGAGGCTTATATCCCATGGGGAAGATGGATGGGATTATCCTGCCTGCAACTGCAGACTCTCTCCATTCCTTGCGATGGCTGTTGTCCATCATCATCTCCCTGCCAGTTGTCCTGGGTGAGTCAAATGAGCACTAGAGTAGGAGTTGCTGCTCCACCAAGGTTCTGGGCCCAGCTGACACATGGACAGCCCAAATACTCATGTCTCTGGATGTATACCTACAAACTCCAGCACCAAGTACAGGTTTGAATAGAAGGGACAGATGAGCCATGTGCAGGGAAAACATAGTTGAGTCTAACTCTGTCACTCTCAGGAGCACAAACTCCAAAGTAGGGTCCACTGGCAAGGCACCAAACTCCAGAGCTATCTGCCCTGACATAGGACCTGGGTATCTCCAGAGCCCTCAGGAGTCCCACTATTTGGGGTGATTTCCACTATGGAAGTCTATGAGATCCTACTGAGATGTGCATAAGCATTACCTCTGGGATGACCTCCTGACTAATTTTAAAGTCTCTTAGCCATATAAAATCATTTGTCTTTACCTTTCCACTTTTGATTCAAGGTCTAAAACCAGTCGCATTGCCAGTTGGCGCGTGGTAGCAATCCTTCATTGCCAGGGAAGCTCATCCCCGGGAGTCATGTCCCACGCTGGGAGGAAGGTAATGCATTCATATGCTGTTTGGCTTAGAGAAAGTCCACATTTGAGCAACAAGGAGGCTCTCAGGAAACAACCCGTAGGCACCCCATAACAATAGGCTAAGTTTCAATTTCAAGAGCAAAGACTCATAAAGCTAGTCATCAATATCAAGGACCCATCAGTGGATCACCCTCCTTTGCCAGTCACTTGAGGGACTGTGGCTGCTGCATTAGAGGATGTGGCAGAGCTCTCCAGGATGGGAATTCAGTATTCTCTCATTTATTGAGTGATTCTCCACCCACTGTGACAATTCCCCATTAATATTTGAACATTTTTATATACCTTATATTTATGTTCAGGTGAACTTCCTCTCATGCATCTCCCATCCTTGACACCCCACACCAATGATCCTCCCCCACACCCATTGAAACACTTCTGTGATCCAAAGCTTCTTCAAAGATGAAGTCATCACAATAGCTGAGTACAATCAATAGGAAAATGGAATAATAATGATAAGTTTAAATATTAGAGATAAAATACATAAAAATTTCTAAAAAACTAAAAATAAAATAAAATTAAAAGATTGGGATATTAAAAAAATGAAAACTATAAAATTTTTTTTTTTACCTTTTGCTGTTCATCACTGCAATATCTGGTGTCCAGTCAGTACTGTGGCACTTTCCCCCCTCATTCCCCAGTGTCTCCCTATTTTTCATTTTGTTTTCAAAGAAGTTTTAGGTCACAGCAAAGTCATAGACAGAATACAAGAGACTCTTATATACCCAACATCCTCCCCCTTTCCTCCCCCCCATATTAATACCTTTTTATATGTGGATGGTAACCCTGTTATAACTGATATACAAATAGTGAAACATAGCTACTAAAAGTTGTCAATGGTTTACAGTATGGTTTACATTTTAGACCATATATATTTATACATGTTGATAATATTTACCATGTCCTGTGTCCATCACTGTATGGTAATGAAGAACATTTCCACAGACAACTAGATACCCCTTGTTTGATCTATTCTATTCCTCCCATCCCAACCCCTGGGGCCCATGATGACCCCCTGGCTTAACTCATTGGATGACAAGATTCATAGTTACATGCAAAGAGGTATTGACACAGTGGTTTGTCCTCCCCTATTAGGAACCACCTTTATTCTTGAGAGACTCCCACCTGTATATTTCTGAATAAATCAGTTCACCCAAAGATGGTAATCCAACTCCTTCCCACTCATTATGTGGGTCTCCACCCACTGATGCAACACATTATGACCCAATGAACACACACACTCCCTAGAAGCCTGCTCCAGGTGTGTGCTGTCCTGAATGCCCCCCCCAACCAAGACTCTAAACCATTGACTCCTCCTTGTCACAGTGCTTCCTTTTCTAGTGCTTTCTTTTTTCTATTTCATTTAGTTCTTCTCTAATCTCTGTTATTTCCTTCTTTGAACTTCCTTTGGGGTTAGTTTGTTGTTTTTCCAATTCTTCCAGGTATACAGTTAGGTCTTCAATTTTAGCTCTTTCTTCTTTTCTGATATATGCATATATGGTTGTGAGTTTCCTTCTCAGTACAACTTTGGCTGCATCCCATAGGTTTTGATATGTTGCGTTGTCACTTTCATTCATTTCAAGGTAGTTCCTGATTTCTTTTGATATTTCATCCTTGATCCACTGTTTGTCTAAGAGTGTGTTGTTTAACTTCCATATCTTTGTGCCTAATCAGGTACTCTGGCCCTTAGTGATTTCCAATTTCTTTCCATTGTGGTCAGAGAAATTACTTTGTATAATCTCAATCTTTCTAAATTCATTGAGAGTTGTTCTGTGGGCTAGCATGTGGTATATCTTGGAGTATGATACATGTGCACTCAAGAAGAATGCAAATCCTCCTGCATTTGGGTGTAATGTTCTGTATATGTCTATTAATATGTCTATTAGGTCCTCTAATGTATTGTTCAGAGTCTTTGTTTCTTTATTGATTCTCTGTCTAGATGTTCTGTCTAATGATGCTAATGGTGTATTAAAGTTCCCCACTATAATTGTAGAGGCATTTATTTCTCCACTTAGTTTTTCCAGAGTTTGCCTAATGTATTTTGAGGCACCCTGATTAGTTGCATAAATGTTTATGAATGTTCTCTCTTCTTGAGAGATTACCCCATTTACTAATATATAGTGTTCATCTTTGTCTCTTACAATAGTTTTGCATTTAAAGTCTATTTTGTCTGATATTAGGATAAATACTCCTTCCCTTTTTTGGCTATTGTTTGCTTATAAAATTGTTTTCCAGCCATTCACTTTCAGCCTCCTCGAATCCCTGGGTTGAAGGTGAGTTTCTTGTAGACAGCATATAGATTGATCATATTTCTTTATCCATTCTGCCAATCTGTGTTTCTTGAGTGGTGAATTTAATCCATTAACATTCAGTGTTATTATTCACAATGAATTTCTTACTCCAGCCATATTTTCTTTGGGTTAATGTATGTCATATGTTGTTTTGTTTCTGTTTTTGTCTTTTTAGTTGTTTTTAAACTCTTCTCCAACTCTCTCTCCCTAGTTTTATCCTTTCAACTTGCAGAACTTCCTTTAGTGTTTCTTGAAGTGCAGGTTTCTTATTGGCATACTCTCTTAATTTCTGTTTATCTGAATATTTTGAACGCTACATCATTTTTGAATGCTAGTTTAGCTGCATAGAGAGTTTGTGGCTGGAAGTTTTTTTCTTTTAGTACTTTGACTATTTCATACCACTATCTTCTGCCTCCATGGTTTCAGAGGAAAAATCAGCACTTAATCTTATTGAGTTTCCTTAGAGGTGATGGTTCTCTTTTGTCTTGCTTCCTTGGGTATTTTCTCTTTGTCTTGAACATTGGACATTTTGACAAGTATATGTCTTGGAGTAGACTTGTTAGGATTTATACTGTTTGAGGTGTGCTGTGCTACCTGGACATGCACGTCCATCTCCCTCAATAGGGTTGGGAAGTTTTCAGACATTATTTCCTTCAACACTCCTTCTGTTCCCTTTCCCTTTTCTTTTCCCTCTGGGATGCCTATAATGCGTATGTCTGTGCATTTTCTGTTGTTGTTTAAATCCCTAAGTCCCTACTGGATTTTCTCTAGATTTTTATTTATCTGTTTTATTATCTGTTTGATTTTGGATGTACTGTCTTCCATATCACTAATTCTTTCCTCCACCTGTTCAAATCTGCTGTTATATGCTTCTAGTGTTTATTCAGTTGATTAGCCTCTCTCTTCAATCTATGGTTTTATTTAATTGCTGTTTTTGTGTGTGTTACATTTTCTCTTTGACACTTTGTTCTTCTTATTCTATTTCATTGCTGTTGTCTATGTTCCCTTGGAGGAAAATCTTATGGCTTGACAAAATGAAAGAGGTAAGAAAAGTAAAAAGATAATAGTAATAATAATGGGAATTGTTAGAAGAGAAACCATTTAAGACCTTGCAAAATGAATATTTAACTTATGTAAGCAGTTTAGAGTAGTATGAAAGAAAGTGGGGGACCAAAAATGAAATGGGAAACCAAATACAGAAAAATACATGAGCTGAATTAAAATACCGGTATGATGAGGAGAGAGGGAAAGAGAAAAGAAAAGACAAAAAGAAGAAAGTTAATAAAAGAAAGAAAACAGGATAGATGAGGTAGAAATTAAAACTAGAAAAATTGGGGACTAAACAAAGAGAGGTGGTTGGTGTTTTTGATGATCAAGTATAGAATGAGTTATTATTTGGTTCATCATGGAAACAGATGCTCAAGTGCAGCAGAAACTTTCAGCAAATGAGGGCTTTATTCCTTATACAGTACAAAGTTTCCAAAAGTACAGAGGAAGAGATCCCATCATGGCTGGTCTCCCAGGAACTCCAACTGTTCAGGTATTGTGAATAGCAGTTCCACAAGCCACACCTTGCAGCAGAGAAGAGAGATGCCTGTACTGCCTTAGAATGGGGATGTATACCCCAGAAGTAGGGGGTCCTGTCACTGACCAAAAAGCATGTATCAAGCAACCTTTGTGCAGAGTTCCTGCCCTGAGAAGCCACTATGGCTGCTTGTTCATGGTTTTGAGTTCAATGTGTGCTTACCCCTTTTATTAGGGTTAAGTTCTCTCCAGGGCTGTGATGTAGAAACATATTGAAATATCTGTACATAAGAAAAAAGGAGGCAAGGTTAGGTGAGGTGCTGGAGATGGTCATGAGGTGTGCACCTGACTTCCACAACATGAAGGCATAGGGAAGTGTGAAGGTGGCTAGAAGTGAAGGCATATGCATGGTCTCAAAATGTCAAGATGGTATAGAAACTGAAATAGGAAATAAAAGATTTTAAGTGTTTTAACACTAGATAGTCAACACTCTTTCCTGTACACATCCAAGGAGCATTTGATGTGTCTCAGTGGAAACCATCTGTATTCCCAGTCACTGCATTCCCATTCCTCTGCATACTAGTAAAATCAGATAAAGTGGAGGTTCAAAATAAGTTTTATTTTTGAAAAATTCTTTCTAAATTGCAAAAAGAAATAAGCCAGCTTTTGTGTCAAAAAAATATGAAGATTTGTACAGAAAACAAATCCCAATGCAGCTCCACCTACTCCCATAAAGTAAGTTTTGAGAAGCCCTGAATATGATTTAAATTTCCAGCCATTAAGGATCCATCTTCATCAGGTAGCCAAGCAGAGGCTCCAGCAGCAGCAGAGTATAGCAATGACTGCGTGACTCTGATGTTCTTTCCTTACCAGTGTGGGTGTTATACAATCTTATAAAAGATAAACAAGAATAGCCTATTTCAGTGCATTTATTGTACATTGCGTACATTTTGTACTGTGTACATTATTTATTATATACATTGTATATTGCAACATGTAGTGTATATTATTTTAGTGTGTATTGTTTATAATTTAGATATGAATTTTAAATTATTCAATAAATACTGTAATCCACTTATTATATTAATGTAAATATATTTTTGAAAGTAATTCTTTTTTTTTTGCTTATTGCTCCTGCCATACTCATGTTGGTTCTGACATCTTTGAAGGCCAGGGGACTGATGAATTGTTTAGGACTCCTCCTCTAATTTCTTGTTCATTTGTTGCAGTTTGGGAAGAGGAGTAAAACAGCAGAACAGGTGAGGGAGGACAGAGTGCTCAGAGGCAGAAGAAGGTAGTTGACTCAGCCGCTCCTCTTCAGAGCAGAGAAGTCAGACATTCAAACAGTTAGAGAAAATGTGCTCTCTCTCCCTGGTATTTCTGCTTCTCTCTATACCCGTCAGCCTTGACTGTGCATGTCCCTGTGCCAGACAGTAATCTACATACTATGGGGATGTGAAGACGAGTAAGAGATGGACTCTACCCAGACCAAGAGCTGTCTGGGGCAGAGGCTCCGTCACGGCCTTTGGACCCAACAGACACTATCGCTTAGTAGCTATGTGTACGTGGGCACATTATTAAACTGTTCTCTGCCTTAGTTTCCTTCCTTATTTTTTATGCAAGGATGAATAATAGTACACACCTCAAAGGGCTACTTGCTGACTAAATGATATAATCCATGTAAAGCGCTTATGGAGCCTGGTAAACAGGAAAATCCTCAACAAATATTGGTGTGTATTTCATTATTAAAAGGAAGTTCACAATTTATGAGGGGTAGACACACATAGGCAACCAAGTCAGCCTATCTTGGCTGTGCCATATCTGAAGAAAGGTGTTCTGGTTGAAAGACTCAGAGGAGGCTTTGTAGAGGAGCAAACATTTGAGATAGAAACTCAATAAAGAGTGTTTTGGAAAGTAGATTGCCACGAGTATGAGACAGAGAATAGAGAATTGTAGTTTAATTTTTAATATATATTAAGATTTCTTTCCATACATAGGGTCTGAATAATGTACAGTATATTAAAATATTCAATTAAATGTAGACAGTAAACATGGATGTTAACATAAAGGGCATATATTTTAGAATCATCAAGGAAAAAACACTGCTGTTTATTTCAAGCTTTAATAATGTAGGTATAGAGAGTCCTGCCAGGACTGCTCTACATCTTCCCAGAAGAGAGATGAGAAAGGTTTTCCATCAACACATTGTAGTCTTATAGTCATGGGGTGGCATTACTTCTAGAGGAATAGTGACCCCACACTGCTATCTCTGCCTGACCCTAAGGAAAAAAGATGGAGCAAAATAAAGAATTTGGTCTCTAGAAACCTTTAAAGACCTTTGAGAATGTGGTAGTCCTGTAACAGGAAGAAATATAAAATCAATTCAAAGTAGGAAACCATCTATTCTGAACAATAAAGGTAGATATAATTTTTCAATTGTGGCAAACCTAACCCTAGCCAGGTTGTTTCTCATCAACACAGTTCTTAACACCCCAGGAAATTAGAAGCCTATAAATGATTCCTTCGTGAAAGATTAACATTTGCCATTGGAGGTCACCAGAATGTAAGACTGAAGTAGCAGGAGAAAAAATAGAGGGACTGAGAACTATAGTTTGTTAAAAAATTAAGCAGAGAGGATCGTGGGATAATGGCAGATTAGGGATTTCCAAAAATCAATCTTGCCACCAAAACAGCATTAAAAAGGCAGGATCTGTCTGAAACAAGTATTTTGAAACTTGGAAGGCAAGAGGAACCCTGTACAGCATCCAGGGAAGTGTAGAAGAGGCTGATAAATTACAGTAAATTGCTCTCTCCATGTGGCATTTACTGATGCCCATTCCCTTCTCTAGCAGCAGATCCCTGGCTAGGTCACTGGTGACAGAAGAGGACATAAAAAAATCTTCTTCCCCCAAACAAGAGTTGTGTATGGACAATCACAGGTCTTGATTAGAGTCTTTGGATGGCTGGGGACATGTCTCAGAGGTCAGCCATTGTTTCAACCCATCCTGGACAAAGGCTGTGATGGCCAAAAGAACATTCAGGCTGAAAGAAAAGGACACTAGACAGTGGTTCAAAGCAGCATAAAGAAACAATGACTTTCAGTAAAAGTAACCTTATGGAAAATTTTAAATGCCAGTATTATTGTAGGGTTTTGCTTGGTATGTAACTTCACTTCTTACTCCTTACACGTACTATAATGCAAAGCATAGAAAATAATGAAACATTTATGGTTTGGGACATATAATTGACAAAGATGTAACTAGTAGCATGTACAAAATAAGGAGGAACAGAGGAGTATTAGAAAAAAAATTATGTAAGCTATTGAAGTTAAGGTGGTATCAAACCAAATGTGATTGTTATATATTTAGGATGTTAAATTTGAACCCCATGGTAACCAAAAGGAAAAAGAGCTGAATATATCTCTAGATAGAAACAAGAATGCACTCAATATGGTATAACAAAAAAATCAAATAAACATAAAAGTAGGCATTAACAGAAGAATTGAAGAACAAAAAAGTTATAATATATACCAAGGCTAAATTGAAAAAATAACAGAAGAAAATCCTGCATTATCAATAGTGACTTTAATGTAAATGGATTAAACACTTCAGTCAAAAGACAGAGATTGGCAAAATGGATTTAAAAAATGACCCAACTATATACTGTCTCCAGTTACTCACTTTACATTCAAATATACACATCAGTTGAAAGGGAAAGGTTAAAAAAAAAAATCACCGAAGTAGTAACCAATTGAGAGCCAAAGTAGCTATATAAATGTCAGATAAAATAGCAATTAAGTAAAAAACAGTAATAAGGAACAAAGACAGTCATCATATACTGATAAAGGGGAAAATTAAACAAGAAGATGTAACAATTATATATATATATATATATATATATATCCACACCTAAGAGCAGATCCCCAAAATGCATGAAGCAAATATTATCAATTGGAAAGTTGAAATTGATGGTTATACATCAATAGTAGGAGACATTAATATGCTACTTTCTAAAATGAATAGAATATCTAGTCAGAGAATCAAAAAGGAAGTAAAAGACTTGAATGATACTTAAACCAGCTAGGACTATTAGACATATAGAGAACAATTTCCTAACATAAACTGAATATACATTCTTCTGTGTTCACATGGATTATTCTCCAGGGTAAATAATGTGTTGGATCACACAAGTCTCAATAAGTTCAAAAATATTGAAATCATGCAATGTGTGTTCTCTGACCACAACTGAATGAACCTAGAAATCAATAACAAAGGAGAAAATGAAAAATTCACAAGTTCATGGAAAGCAAACAATATATTCTCAAACAGCTAATGAATTGGAAAGGTAATAACAAGTGAAATTAGGAAATATCTTGAAGAGAATAAAATTGAAAATACAATTTATGGCATGTAGCCAATGAGTGCTGAGAGGGAAATTTATAGCTCTAAATGTTTACATTTTAAAAAGATGACTTAACATAAGAAACTTTACCTCACTGGAAGAACTAGAAAAAGAAGGGTAAACAAAATGAAAGCAAGCAGAAGGAAGGAAATAACAAAGATTGGAGCAGAGATAAAAGAAAGAGAAAGCAGGGAAATAATAGAGAGAATTAAGAAAACCAACAGTTGGTTCATTGAAAAGCTCAATAAAATTGAGAAATCTTTAGCTAGATTGATGAAGAAAAAAAAGACAGGATAGTGTCAAGACTCATGTCTTAGTTTTTCAAGGCTACTATGACAAATACCATAACTCATTGCCTTAAGCAAAAGGAATTAAATGGCTTAAAATTTTGCAGGCTACACATGCAATATTGAGATGTTGTTGAGACCATGCTTTCTCCTGGAGTTGGTAGCAAACTGGTGATGACAGGCCTCTATCACATGGTGATCTCTCTAATTCTCCTACTTCTGGTTTCTACTGAATTCTGGGCTCTACTGACTGACTGCATCTGAATTTCCTCTGCTTTTGAGGACTCTAGTCATATAGATTAATGCCTACTCTGACTCAATTTGGCTTCATCTAATAGCATCTCCAAAGATCCTATTCACAAATGAGTTTTTACCTTAATGAATAATATCTTCAAGGGTCATATTTACAAAAGGGCTGACACCCTCAAGATTGGGAATAGGATTTAAACATGTCTTTATGGAGGACATAATTCAATCTCCGGCAACTAGTATCTGTGAAATTCTTTTAGCCTCTCCTTAATGCTTGCCATCACTTAGTATCGGGATCCCTGCCCCATTTCCAGGAATTGCAATTGTGTTCAAGACAAGGAGCAATGGGAAGAGGGGAAAGTGGGGCAGTCTTGGTAACATCTATCTCTTTAACACAAAAAAAAGTTTAAAAACACATCGTTTTAATTCTGCTAATTCTATTCATGTCTTATTGGCCAGAATTAGGTTGCATGGGTATTCTAGGCTTGGAGGAAGCTGGAAAAAATAGTATATTTAGTTATTCCAGGTTTTTTATTTGGGAGAAAAATATTGGAGATGACTGTTGGATTAATGAATGATCAATGTTTGCAAACAAGACAAACCATGTTGGGGCGGGGAGAGAATGTGGATTTTGCATCAATAATCTTATTTAATCCTTACAAGAACCATAAGTAGCAAGTGCCTTTATTTTCCCTATTTTTAAGATGTCAAAAACAAGATTTAGAGAATTTTGCTAACTTAACTCTAGATCACACATCAAATAAATATTGGAGTTGGAATTCATACCCAGGTCTAGAGCCCATGCTCCTAATCATTATTGTTATTAAGAGAGAAAAAGATAAAATACCTCAGGCTTTTAATGTATTTTTCAATTGGGATTCCTAGAATATCTCGATCACAATTAGAAAAATTATACTTCCTTCTTAAGATAATATTATTATATTATAGTTGCAAATTGTCATTTGAATATATATTTAGGTATCTTTTCAAAAGATCTCACTGTCAGAGAATAATATCTCCTCCTTGGAGAGAACTGAATCCGTTATCGATAGCTCCGTTGTTCTGTGGCATGCTCAAGGTAGCAGCACTAGGTAGAACCAGGCATGAGAAAATGAAAACCGAACACTCATGCTGGGGCAGTGACACCAATATCCCAGCAACAAACATTGCCATATTTTTCCTATGTAGAAACTGAATGGATTGCATACCACCAATAGCCTTGAGGGCTTGCCATGTTAGCAAGAGAAAAACCAGTCTAGGGACAGTCAACTATGAAGTTGGGGAAAAGCTTATTTTGCATTTTCAATTTTGAAAAGAGACAAACCAAAATGGACATGAATTGGCTTCATAGGACTTGAGTGGCTTGAATTTTTGTTTTGTTTGTTTTTGTTTTAGTCATGAAGTTTTTAGTCATGAGTCATTTTCTGATGAATCCTGTTTCAGTCCCTAATAGTGTATGGGACCATGTCTTTGCATGGTACTACTAAATTTGCATATTAACTCAGGGCAACCATATAAATAGCATTATTAAGACGAGTGGGCCAGTAGTAGCACAATGTCCTTTGCGCACACATGTTGTCTAACCGACATGCCTTGAAATCCTAAGACTCTCATCATATTCATGTGTTGCATATATCAGAGTTAAAAAGAATCCTTCTTTGGGAACTGATGCATTTTACTACATTCCTGTTTTTCATAAAATCTGTAAAACTTTATGATGTCACAAACAAAGCTCTCTTGGGGCTTCAGCGGCCAGTGGGCTGCATTATAGTGTTATACCTGGAATCCCCATGTAGCCTGCTTATATCTGCTTCATCTCATAGCCAAAACCACATACTACTCTTCCTGCCCAATGGCCGTCCTGCCTCACCCATGTCACTGTCATCTTCTATGATCTGCTACTCTGGACTCATGTTTTAAATTTGTAGTATATTAACATGGGCTACAATTGAGGGTTTTATGAAGCAGAAAGTCATCCATAATGATACCAGAACCACCCAATTTCTTTGCTCTTATCCTAGGACTTGAGCAGTAACTCTCTAATATATGAAATGTAGCTAAACACTAGGAAAGTAAATAGACTGGTGAATAGCACTGAAAAAACATCTGAGATTTTGTTAATTTTAAATGTATGTTTTTAGTGGTTTATTTACTAAAATTCCTGTTTTAGATCACTCAGATATCCCATGTGAGTGACCTGTGACTTTAATAATGATGATTATAAGATGAGCCCATTATACAAAGGATCATTTTGTAAAGTTTCTCTTCCAGGGAGGAAGAGGGCCCTGCAGGCTGAGGAACTTGCCTTGATTTTCACTTTGCCTTTGTCTTGCATTTTGCCATACCTTTTGCCTTTCTTCTTCTCCCATCCCTTCATCTCTCCTTTCTTTGTCTGTATCTATGTTACCCTTTCTTCAAGCCTCCCTGATCCATGTGGAAATTTTTGTTTACTACCTTTGATTACCTCTAATTTTGATATTTTTTGACTAAGCATTTGACATATAGTAGCTTAGATTTCTCTCTTTCTATGTCCCTCTGTGTCTGTGTGCATGTCTGTGGTGGCATATAAATTAAACTATACCGACATATACATTCACGAGTATGTACACACATTGGTTACCTCTACAACTCCTTGAGAGCAAACAATTCTGAAGCTATGAGAAAAATGGGAGAAAACAGCATTTTTTTCACACTTCTATAGTTAAAACACGTTATGGGTTCAATACATTCGTGGAATGGTTGGGAATTAAGCATCATATGCCACAATATTTAGTGGAAAAAAATGCAATCCACTAAGAGAATGTGACACTCTCAACCTACTTTCTTCTAGAATCCATCCTCAGAAATACAGTGATAAGGTGACTCCTAAGATCAATCTTGTCTTTGTCCTTGAATTCAGATATCACCTTATTTTGGTCAAGGTTCATAGAAAACAGAATCCACTCTAGATCATTTAGTTGGAAAGGGATTTGTTGAGGGTTGTAGAGTTCACAGAGTCAATGAGATGGGTGGCAAACTGACTATAGACCTAGCTTACAGGAACAACTTTTAGAATCTCCCCTGCCATGATCAGGAAACTGCCAAAACACCACAGTTATTTATTCCAGAGCAATACTGCTTTTGCTGAGAACTGCACCAGCAAATGAATATTCCATACTCTGCTTTTCCCCAATAAATGCCACTAAGAATCAAAGTCTCATGAGGGTGCATCAGACCAGTAGAACGTAAATCACAAGTCCATTGTGCAAAGGGGGCTGGGAAATGTAGTTTTTTTTACTCTACATTGGGAATGTAGGATTTAACTTGTGATGAAATATAGAATGGATTTAACAGTATTCGACAAATGAAGGTGAAGACATGAATGACCTTTATGCTGATACATCAAAATGTATTCAGAACTGTCTTACTTCCAGATTTCTTAATAGAATACTTGAGTATTTCGAAGACATTTCAGTCTTCTGAAGGCCAATACCAAACTTAACTTCTTCAGCACAAATCTGATGTTTGGTAAAATTCCCCTGTGAAGTCATCTGGTTCTGGGCTTTTCTTTGTTGGGAGGTTTTTGATGACTGATTCAATCTCTACTGGTAATTGCTTCCTTGAGATCTTCTATTTATTATTGAGTCAGTGTAGGTAGTTTGTATGTTTCTAAGACTTTGCCCATTTTATCTAGGTTAACCAGTTTATTGGCATAGAGTTGTTCATAGTATCCTTTCATAATCCTTTTTATTTCAGCAGTGTCAGTAGTAATGTGCCCCTTTTCATTTATGATTTTCATTATTTATAACATCTCTTTTTCCTTTATTAGACTAACTAAAAATTTGTCACTTATTTTGATCTTTTCAAAGAACCAAATGTTGGTTTTGTTGATTTTTTCTCTTTTTTCTATTTTTTTTTCCCCTTTACCTCTGCTCTATTCTTTGTTATTTCCTTTAACTGCCCACTTTTGGTTTAGTTTGCTTTTCTTTTGGTAGTTCTTCCAGTTTTGAGGATAGGTTTCTGACTCAGAGTCTTTCTTCTTTTTTTATTGTAAACATTTATAACTATAAATTTCCCTCTCAGCATTGAGTTTACTGCATGCCATAAGTTTTTGGCATATTGCATATTCATTTTCATTTGCCTCAAGATATTTCCTAATTTCACTTTTTTTCCTCTCTAACACATTAGTTGTTTAACAGTATGCATTTTAATTTCCGCATATTTTTTTAATTTTCCATTTCTTTCTTGGTTATTGATTTCTAGCATTATTCCATTGTGGTCAGAGTATATACATTGCATAATTTCAATGTTTTTCACTTTATTGAGACTTGATCTGTGACCTTACATATGGTCTATTCTGGAGAATGATCCATGTGCACTCGAGAATAACATGTACTCTGGTTTTTTTGGGTGAAGTATTCTATAAATTTCTGTTCAGTCTAGTTGGTTTATTGTATCATTCAAGTACTATATTTCCTTATTGATGTTCTGTCTAGATGTTCAATCCGTTACTGAGAGTGGTGTGTTAAAGTTTCCTACTATTAATGTAGGATCATCAATTTCTTTATTCAAATCTGTCAGTATTTGCTTCATATATTTTGGGTCTCAGCTGTTAAAGTGCATATATTTATAATTGTGCCTATCTTCTTAATGAGTTATCTTATTTATCAGTATATAATGACCATCCTTTTCCCTTGAAACTCTTTTTCACTTAATTACTATTTTATCTGATATTAGCATAGATACCCCAGCTCTCTTTTGGTTACTAATTGAATGGTATTTTTTTTTTCATCCTTTCACTTTCAACCTACTTTTCATCTTTGAATTTAAGGCAAGTGTCTTGTAGACTGCATACAGTTGGGGCATGATTTTTTATACATTCTCTCAATCTCTGCCCTTTTTTTTCCTTCTATTTTTTTGTTTTTGTTTTTGTTTTTGTTTTTACCTCTGCTCTATTCTTTGTTATTTCCTTCCTTCTAACCACTTTCGGTTTAGTTTGTTCTTCTTTTGGTAGTTCTTCCAGTTTTGATGATAGATTTCTGACTTGAGGTCTTTCTTCCATTTAATCCATTTACATTTAAAGTCACTACTTGGAGATTGTAGGAACATGGCCAATGGGTTAGACATATAAATCTTAGCTCCCACTAAAACAACAAAGAAAAAGCGAGAGGCTGCCGTGGGGACCTGCTTTGCGGCACAGCAAACCAGGACACTGGGTACCAACTCCCAGAAGAGTGAGGGTCAGAGACATGAAGAAGCCAAAACAAGTAATCCTGAGTTATTAAACTTCCTGGCTGCCAGGAAGCGTTCCCCTCCCCCACTCCCGAGATATTATGCAAGGGTAAAACTCCTGTCGAATTGTCTAACTGAGAGTAGAGCAGACATCTACCTCTACTCTACCTTGCTCTGGGTAATTTAGGAGGGTACTGGACAGATAGGGAAGTCAGGAATAATCAGGGATTGCGTACTTCAGTGGCTGGAAGAGGCACACATACCTGGCCTTCAGGGTGGACAGACTAGGTGGAGACCCTGGCGCCCTGCTCCAAGAGGGACTGTGACAGCTGATTCCCTGAGAAGAAGAAGGGTCTGGGAGAGAGGAGAGTGACTTTTTTGCAGTGAGTTTAGCCAGTTGGGACCCCGTTGAATATCTGAACAGACCCCAGCTCAACAGGGAGAAGGGAGGGGGCTGTCTCAGGCTGGTGGTCACACCCAGCCACCTAGGTAAAGAAAGGAATTATATCAGTGAGGAAGCAGAGACAGGGGGAGATCAACACCACTCCAGCTGACTGCAGGGGATCTAACCTGCCCAAAGGAAAGGGGCATATAGCCTTCTGAAAGGCTAATTTACCTAAGAACTCAGTATAGCTCAGTGGGACAATTCCTGCATATGAGGTCCCTGGTTGGATTCCTGGCTATTCCTTGAGAAGAGATCTCCCAGGTTATCAGGCATCCAGCTGAGACTTTATGACAGGGAACATATAGATTTTTTCTTTCTATTAGCTTTTCTTGGATCTCTTATTTTTTTAAAAAGCTCATTTTCTTTTATTTCCCTTACTTTTCTCATTATAACCCAATTCAAAACCTGCAAGGGGCAGGCTGCAGGGTGAGTTAATTGAGGAACACTAGCAGCCTGAGAAAAACCTGAGGGGTCTAAGAAAGAAGGCTGTTTTACTGTGTTTATTATTATGTTTTTCTTCTGTATCCTTTTTTTAAAAGACGAGTTGCTGCTGTCTTCTTTTGTGCTTGTTTAGTAACCCCTCCCTTTCTTTCTTTGCTTATTCTTGCTTTTTCTTTCTTTTATTCTTTTGGTTACTAATCTATTCTACCTATGCTATTTCTTTTCACTCCTTCATCTTTATATCTTTTGTTTTCCTTTTTTGTTCTTTCATTACACCTCTTTTATTTGGTCTACAGTTTTTCTTGTTTGTATTTCTCCCTCTCTCCCTTTTTCTCTGCATACTTTCTCTTTTTCACTTTTTTCTTTCTCTCTTCTCTGTTTTCTTTTCCTCTGTTCTCACCATTCCAGCATTCTAATTCATTCTATATATTTGTTTCTCTATTCTGTTTCTTGTTTCATTGTTTCAATTGCACTTTCCTAATCTTATTCTTCTGTGCTTCTTACTCATGATTATTTTTCAATTTCCTAGGTCTTGTATGTATGCTCTCTTGCCTTTTACTAATATCATTACCATTATTCTTTTTCTCTTCATTTCTTTCCCTTTATCTGGTCCTACATTTTTCTTTCAAAGGAATATAGGCAGGTCTCTCTCGGTAAAAAAAAAAAAAAAAAAAAAAAAAACAGCAAGATCCTGTCCCAGTAAGCTGTTTTGGGAACCCATAGAGTAGGAGGCTTCAGGGCATTGGTCTGGAAGGAGCTGAACAAAGAGATAAATTCCTCAAAGTGCTGCTGGCTTGGTTCTTGGTTACTGTGTTTCCTCCTCCTTGATTTCCCCTTTTCTGTGTAGACTGATAATGTATACCAAAGCTATCTCTTTTCCTTCCCTCATTCTTCTACCTTTTGCTTTCTGTTGTTTTACATTCCACCTCTCTTTGTTGAGTCCTTAATTTTTCTGGTTTTTATTTCTACCTCATCTATCCTGTTTTCTTTCTTTCATTAACTTTTTTCTTTTTGTCTTTTCTCTTCCCTCTTCCTCATCTTACTGGCCTTTTAGTTAAGTCTATATATTTTTCTCTATTTGGTTTCCCATTTCATTGTTGGTACTCCACTTTTTTTTTTTCTTATTACTCTACACTGCCTACATGAGTTAAATATTCATTTTACTACGTCTGATATGGCCCCTATTTTAACTCTTGTCAATATTACTATTATCCTTTTTCCTTTCTTACTTCTTTCAATTACTCTGGCCCTAATCTTTTTCCTTCAAGGGAACATAGAAAAAAGCAAGGAAATGCAAAAGAAGAACAAAGTGTCAAAGAAAAAACTAAACACACACACAGAACCAACATTACCCTAATGAAAAAGCCAAACAAAGATGCCACAAGAAAGGAAAATTACAGACCAATTTCTCTAATGAACCTAGATGCACAAATCCTCAACAAAATGCTTCCTAATTGCATTCAACAACACATCAAAAGAATTATACACCATGAGCAAGTGCGTTTCATCTCGGGTATGCAAGGATGGTTCAACATAAGAAAATCAATCAATGTAATACACTACATAAACAGATTGAAAGAAAAAATCACTTGATAATCTCTATAGATGCCGAAAAAGCATTTGACAAAATACAGCACCCTTTCCTGATAAAAACACTGCAAAAGATAGGAATAGAAGGAATTTTTTTGAATATGATAAATGGTATATATGAAAAACCCAAAGCTAACATCATCATCAATGGTGAAATCCTAAAAGCCTTCCCTCTGAGATCAGGAACAAGACAAGGATGTCCACTATCTCCACTTCTATTTAACATTGTCTTATAAGTAGTTGCTCAAGCACTGAGGCAAGAAAAAGATATAAAAGGCATCCAAATTGGAAAAGAAGAAGTAAAAATTTCATTATTTGCAGATGACATGATACCATAAGTAGAAAGACCCTAGAAATCTAAAAGAAAACTTCTAGAACATACAAAGGAGTTCAGTAATATCACAGGCTATAAGATCAATGCTCAAAAATCAGTAGCATTTCTGTACACCAATAATGAGCAATCTGAGGAGGAAATCTAGGAAAAAATACCATTTACAATAGAAACTAAAAGAATCAAATAACTAGGAATAAATTTAACTAAAGATGTAAAGGACTTATATACAGAAAACTACACAACACAGTTAAAGGAAACCAAAGAAGACTTAAATAAATGGAAGAAAATTCCCTCTTCATGGATACAAAGACTAAACATCATCAAGATGTCTATCCTACCCAAACTAATCTACAGATAAAGTAATCCCAATAAAAATCAACACTGTATTTTTTAAGGAGTTGGAAAAACTAACTACAAAATTTATTTGGAAGGGTAAGAAGCCCCAAATCACCAGAGACATTGAAAGAGAAAAATGAAGTTGGAGGTATCACACTACCTGACTTTAAAACATATTACAAAGCTACAGTGGTGAAAACCACATGGTATTGACACAAAGATAGACACAGTGACCAATGCAACCGAATTCATTGTTCTGATATAAATCCTCACATATACAGTCATCTGATATTTGACAAGGCCACCAAGCCCACTCAGTTGGGAGAGAATGGCCTCTTCAGTAAATGGTGCTTGGAGAACTGGATATCCCTATCCAAAAGAATGAGAGAGGAACACCATCTCACACCTTATACGAAAATCAACTCAAGATGGATCAAAGATCTAAATATAAGAGACAAGACCTTAAAGACCTTGGAAGATAATGTAGGGAAGCATCTACAGAACCTTGTAATAGGAAATGATGTCATGATCTTCACACCCAAAGCACAAGCAACAAAAGAAAAAATAGATAAATGCAATCTCTTCAAAACTAAAAACTTTTTCACCTCAAAGGACATTATCAAGAAAATAAAAAGGCAGAATACCCAATGGGATAAAATATTTGGCAACCATATATCTGATAGGAGCCTAATATCCTGCATATATAAAGAAATCCTATTCCTTAAAAATAAAAAAACAAACAACCCATTTAAAAACTGGGTAAGTGACCTGAAAAGATGCTTCTGCAAGGAAGAAATACAAATGGCTAAAGAGCACATGAAAAAGTGCTCGACATCTCCAGCTATTAGAGAAATGAAAATCAAAACTACAATAAGTTACCATCTTACACCCATTAGAAAGGCGGCTATTAACAAACAGCAGACTATAAGTGTTGGAGAGAATGTGGAGGAATGGGGACCGTCATCCACTGCTGGTGGGATTGTGGTATGGTCCAGCCGCTGTGGAGGACAGTTTGGCAGTTCCTCAAAAAACTAACTATAGATCTTCCATATGATACAGCGATTCCACTGCTGGGAGGATACCCAGAAGAATTGAAAGCAAAGACATGTACAGATACATGCATACCAATGTTCATAGCACCATTGTTCATTGTTGCCAAAAGTTGGAATCCACCCAGGTTGCCCATCAACAGATAAATGGATAAGCAAAATGTGATACATGCATACAATGGAATATTACTCAGTGTAAGAAGGAATAAAGTGCTAACACATGGGATGAAATGGATGAATCTTGAAGACCTTATGTTGAATGAGGCAAGCCAGGCATCGAAGGATGAACAGTACATGACCTCACTGATATGAATTAAGGAAATTGAACAGTCTCTGAGAACTATTGTCTGAAAGATAAGTTTACAGGAAAGAGAAAGAGAAGAGAAAGTTGTGAGCCATCACCTATCGGGCGTAATCTATGGTAAATTAATAGAGTGCAGATGCGTATTGAAGGGATCAGACAGGTGGGTAATGATTTTATTGGATTTGGTGGTGCAGGGTTGACAGGTGGGTAGATTGGGAAGGATGGGTTAGAATACCCAGGATACTGGAGGGAGAGAAGGGAGAGGGACCATATGAACACTTGTGATTTGTGGGCATGAGGTTGAAAGTACAGACGTGGGAATTCTCTTTTGGCAATATGAGAAGGAAGTGTCACTGGTTTAGGGTGTTGATTGGGGGGGCATTCAGGACAGGGCATATCTGAAGCAGGCTTCTAGGGAGTGTGTGAGTGTTCATCCTGTCATAATGTGTTGTATCAGTGGGTGGAGACCCACACAATGATCGTGAAGGAGATGGACTCCCATCTTTGGGAGGACAGATTTGCTCAGAAATAGACAGGTGGGCATCTCTTAAGAGCAAAGGTGGTTCTTAATGGGGGGGACAAACCAGTGTGTCAAGACCTCTTGTTGCATGTAACTATGAATCTTATCATCAGATGAGTCAAGCCAGGGATCATCTTGGGCCCTGGGGGGATGGGGAGAGAGGAATAGAATAGATCAAACAGGGGGTATTTCGTGGTCAGTGGAAATGTTTTTCATTACCTTACAGTGATGGACAGAGGACATGGTAAATATCATCAAAAATTATAAAAGTGTACAGTCTTAAATGTCAACCATACTGTAAACCATTAACAATGTTTAGTACCTATGTTTCACTATCTGTATATCAGTTATAACAATGCTACCATCCACATACAAAAAGGTTTTAATATGGGATGAGAAAGGGAGAAGAGGTTGGGTATATGAGAGTATCTTGTATTCTGTGTCTGACTCTGCTGTGACCTAAAACTTCTTTGAAAATTAAATGAAAAATACTGTAACACTGGGGAATGAGAGGGGGGAAGGTGCCACGGTACAGACTGGACACCAGATACTGCAGTGATAAAAGGCAATATGTCAAAAAAAAATTTTTTTTTAATTTTTCCAGC
This sequence comes from Tolypeutes matacus, assembly GCA_026826555.1. Lineage (NCBI taxonomy): Eukaryota > Metazoa > Chordata > Mammalia > Cingulata > Chlamyphoridae > Tolypeutes > Tolypeutes matacus. The sequence continues at coordinate 28,656 of JAKSZT010054078.1, forward strand.
CATTTTTTTTAATAACCCAATCCTTTAATTTTATTTAATTTTTAGGTTTTTTAAAGTTTTCATTTATTTTATCTCTTACATTTAAACTTACCATTATTATGTCACTTTCCTATTAATTGTATTTGACTATTGTATTGATTTCATCTTTAAAGAAGCTTTGGATCATAGAAGGGTTACAACTGGGGCAGGAGATGATCGTTGGTGGGAGGTGTCAGGAATAAGGGGTGCATGGGAGGAAGTTCTCCTGGACATACATAAAAGGTGTATAAAATTGTTCAAATGCTCACGGGGCATGGTAATAGCGGGTGGAGAATCACTCAATAAATGAGAAAATACTGAATTCCTATCCTGGAGAACTCTGCCACATTCTCCAAGGGAGCAGCAACAGTCCCCCAAGTGCAAAGCCTGTGTCTAGCAAAGGAGGATGTACCACTGATGGGCTCTTGTTATTGATGACTAGCCTTATGAGTCTTTGCTCTTGAAATTGAAACTTAGCCTATTGTTATGGGGTGTCTAAGGGTTGCCTCCTGAGAGCCTCCTTGTTGCTCAAATGTGGCTTCCTCCCAGCAGGGGCATGACTCCTGGTGTGAGCCTCCCCGGCAATGAAACAGGGAAAAGGTAAAGGCAATGAAAATAAAACAGGGAAAAGGTAAAGACAAATGAGATCATATGGCTAAGAGACTTCGAAGTGAGTCGAGAGGTCCTCCCAGGGGTAACAGTTATGCACATCTCAGTAGTACCTCATAGGCTTCCAATGTGGATATCACCCCAAATAGAGGGGCTCCTGAGTGCTCAGGAGATACCCAGGTCCTATATAAGAACAGACAGCCCCAGCATTGGGTGCCTTATCAGTGGGCAATACTTTGGAATTTGTGCTCCTGAGAGTGACAGAGTTGGACTCAAATATGTCTTCCCTGCACATGGTCCCTCTGTCCATTCTATTCAAACTTATATGTGGTGCTAGAGTTTGTAGGTGTACTTCCAGAGAATGGTATCTTTGGGCTGTCCATGTGCCAGCTGGGCCTGGAATCTCGGTTGAGCTGCAATTCCTACTCTACAGCTCAATGGACTCACCCAGGACAACAAGTGAAGAGATGATAATGGACAACGGCCGTCCCAGGTAATGGAGAGAGTCTGCAGCTGCAGGCAGAATAACCCCATCCATCTTCCCCATGGGATATAAGCCCCCCTCTCAATTGGAGGTGGAGTGGACATCACCATTCAGACTCCTCAATATGGGGGTAAGAGCTATGGACTAGAGTGGACTAACTGGTGTTCTGTTAGAGATATATTGTGATTCAAGCAATGGAAGAAATTACAACATTGATGTGGAGCCAATGGACACAGGATGCTTTGGGGGCAAGGAAAGGGAAAAACAGTTGTAATGCAGGGGCTTTTTTGGAACTTGGGAATTATCCTGAGTGACATTGCAATGACAGATATAGGTCATTTTATATTATCATATAACATGAGAATTGTGTGGGAAAGAGAGTGGTCTACAATGTGAACTATGGTCCATGCTTAGTGGCAAAGTCCCAGGATGTGTATATCTATTGCAGGTGAAGTGTAACTCTAATGAAAGATGTTTATGTGGGAAGTTGTGGGAGCTGTGGGAGGTGGGGCATATGGGAATCTCTATAATTTTAGTGTAACATTTATGTAATCTAAGTATCTTTTTAAAAATAAAAAAAATTATTTTTATTAAAAAAAAATTTTTTTAAAGAATTTCTTCCATGGCTCCCCAAAGGTGAGATTTCATGACCTGCCCAGAATATAAAACCCTTCAATTAACTCCCATACAGCCCTAAGGAAGCAAGCATCTTTAAGTCTCCTCTGCCATACCCTTTGTCTAGGGAAAGTTGAATCAATGACTGTCCTCAGAGCCAAGCCCCCAGTGATCTAAGTTTGCTAATAAAAATCCATGATCAGTGATCAACTGTACTCATTCTTGGTCTTGGGGTAGAATATTTTTATGTCCCTTTCTGTCACCAGTGAGCTAGAGACATGGCTGGCCTCCCTAGCAGCCTGCCACAAAAGTAGGGGATGTACCTCCTGAATGCCTCTTTGTTGCTCAAATGTGGCCTCTCTCTAAGCCAAATTCATCTTATATGTATTACCTTCCCCTTGGCATGGGGCATGACTCCTGGGGTGAGCCTCCCTGGCACCAAGGAACTACTGTCAAGCACCAACTAGCAATGCAACTGGAAAAAGGCCTTAGCCAAAAGCGGGAAATGTTAAAGAAATGAGTTTATATGGCTAAGAGACTTCAAAGTGAGTTGGGAGGTCATTCCAGGGGTTACGATTATGCACTTCTCAGCAAGATCTCATGACTGCCACAATAAATATTGCCTCAAATAGCAGGGCTCCTGAGGGCTCTGGATACATCCAGACACTATAGGCAGAGTTGACAGCTCAGGAGTTTGGCACTTTGCCAGTGGACCCTACTTTGGAATTTATGCTCCCCAGTGTGACAGATTTGGATTCAGTTGTGTTTTCCCTACCCATGGCTCTTCAGCCCCTTCTATATGAACATGCAGTTAGTACTAGAATTGATAGATTTATGTCTAGGAGTCTTAAATCTTTGGGTTTTCCATGTGCTAGCTGGATCCTCAATCTCAACAGAGTTGCAACACCTACTCTCCAGTTCATTGGACTCACCCAGGACAACTAACAAGGAAATAATGATGGACAATGACCATCCCAAGGAACAGAAAGAGTCTACAACTGCAAGCAAGATAGTCCCATCTATCTGCCCCATGGAATCTAAGCCCCCTCTCAATTAGAAGCAGAGTGGACATCACCATCCCAGAATCCTCAGGATTGGGGAAGGAACAGTGGACTAGAATCAACTTAATGTTATTCTACTATAGACTTATTGTGATTCTAGCAATGTAAGAACTTTTATCATTGATGTGGAGGCAGTACCCATGAAAGTTCTGAGGGGAAAGAGAGGGGGAAAATAGGTGTAATATGGGCACGTTTTCAGGACATTGGAATTGTCCTGAATGACATTGCAATGATAGATGCAGGCTATTATATATCTGGCCATAACTTACAAAATTGTGCAGGAGAGAATTTAGGTTATAATGCAAACTATAATCACTCTTAGCAGCAATGCTACAATATGTGTTCATCAAGTGTAACAAATGTACCACTAATGAAGGATGTTGTTATTGTGGGAAAGTGGGGGGGGGGGACGGGGGGCCTAGGGAGTGCGGCATATGGGAATCCCCTACATTTTTTATGTAACATTCATGTAATCTAAGTATCTTTTTAGAAAGTTTTAAAAGTATTTTTTTTAAGTGAGAGATGGACACCAGAGCTACTGCATAGAGGGAGCAATTTACCGTTCTTTACAGTGATTTATCATCCTTTCCTCCCACTCGTCCCTGGATGTTTTGTA
>JAKSZT010054079.1:97158-126387 GCA_026826555.1 Tolypeutes matacus
ACATTTCTCCAAAGAAGAAATACAAATGGCAAAAAAACACATGAAGAAATGTTCAACATCACTATGATTAGAGAAATGCAAATCAAAACTACAATGAAATATCATTTCACACCTATCAGAATGGCCACTATTAAAGAGACAGAGAACTACAAGTGTTGGAGAGGATGTGGAGAGATAGGAACACTTCTTCACTGTTAGTGGGAATGTGGAATGGTACAACCACTATGGAGGACTGTTTGGCAGTTCCTAAAGAAGTTGAATATAGACTTGCCACATGACCCTGCAATACCACTACTGGGTATATACCCAGAAGAACTGAGAGCAGTGACACGAACAGACATCTGACCCCGATGTTCATAGCAACATTATTCCCCATTGCCAAAAGTTGGAAACAACCCAGGTGTCCATCAACAGACGAGTAGATAAACAAACTGTGGTCTATTCACACGATGGAATATTATGCAGCTGTAAGAAGAAACGAAGTCATAAAGCCTATGACAACATGGATGAACCTGGAGGACATTATGTTGAGTGAAGCAAGCCAGACACAAAAGGACAAATACTGTATAAACGGGTTACTATGAACCAAATATATTGTGTAACATTGTTTGATTCAAAAAAAATTTTATATGTATCCATTACATTTAATTGAGAAATGTATTTATTTATTCATCTGTTTACTTTTTAGTTTTTGTTTATATTTTCAATTGTTAAATGTACAAAACAAAGTAAAAATGGCATCTGTAGTATGAAGAGTGGTTGGAAATTTAGCAGGGCAGACATCAATAGGTTACTTTCAGTCACAGCTAGTGGGGAGCGTGCAAGCACGGACCCAGGGAGGTTCTGAGAACTGATTAAAACTACTTGGAGTTGGAATAAACAGGATATAAAGGAGAAAGCGAGGGAGTATTCAACTGTGATAACTGAAGGGCAAGGGAAGCACCTGGTTACAACAATGGGTAAAGATTAATGAATCACTTGGCTATAATAACTAACAAGTGAAAGCCAAGAGGAAGCAATGAGTAGGGGTTAATGACCCTTGTTTTAGTTGTTTGAGCAGCTGCTCGAATGCCAGGGACAGTCATGCAGCACTTCAAAAGGAATGAAGAACAGAAATGGTAACCTGGAGGGTGTGTGTGTGTGTGTATTTCTCATTTAAATCACTTAAAAAGAGAATTGACTGCTTAAACATAACTATTTAGCATGAAGTTTTAACATATTTAGAAATAAAACACATGACAAAAACAGCACAAAGTCTGGGAGGAGAGCAATGAAAATATGCTGTTCTAAGGTTTCTTGTACTATACATGAAGTGGTGTATCACTTGGAGGTAAGCTGTGATAAGTTAAAGGTGTATGCTAGAAAACCTTAAGCAACCATTAAAATAGAAACAAAGTTACAAGTAACATCTTAGTCCTGCCTTAGCTGCTATCACAAATACCATGCAATAAATTAAACAAGCATTTATTGGCTCATGATTCCAGAGGCCACAAGTCTAACATCAAGTTATTGGCAGGGCTTGCTTTCTCCCCAAAGACTGTAGCGTTCTGGGGCTGGTTTGCTGCAGTCCTTGGGGTTCCTCATCTTGTCTGTCTCAGGTCACATGGAAGTGTCCTCTCCTTTCTTGTGTCTCTTCTTCCGGTGTCTGCCTGACTTCCTGCTTCTGGCTCTTTTTTAGGCCTCTAGTAACCCAGATTAAGACCCAACCTCATTCAGTTGGGTCACACTCTTAGTTTCCTAGCTGCTAAAACAAATACCATACAATAGGTTGGCTTAACGATGGAATTAATTGGCTCACAGCTTCAGAGGCTAGATGGCTTGCTTCCTTCTAAGGCCAGTATCTTCTGGCTGGCACGCTTCAGGCTTCCTTGGCTTTTCTGTCACATGGCAGCATCTTCTCTTCTGGGTTCCATTGGCTTCCAGCTTCTGGCTGCTCCCTGTGCCTTCTTTGCAACCAATTTCCTTTGCTTATTAAAACTTCAGCCATATTGGATTAAGGCCCGCCCTCATTCAGTCTGGGCGCATCTTAATAACATCTTCAAGGGTCTTACTGAAGGTTCTGGGTTCATACCACAAGACCAGGGGTTGGGACCTGAATGTGCCTTTTGAACAGTGGTTTTATTTTATTCATCCATATATATTTTACGATGAGCTCACTGAGTTCCTCTAAAAGTCCAATCCAAATTCTCATTGGGAATACATTGAATTTATGGATTTACCTGGAGAGAATGGAAATCTTTTAATATTAAGTCATCCAATCATAAGCATGGAATGTCTGTCAATTTATTCAGATCATCTTTATGTCCTGCCTTAGAATTTTAAAGTTTTCTCGCTGGTGATCACTTGTGTATGATTGGCTGTTAATTCCTATATATTTTCACATTTTTTTGAAATATAACTTATTTTCATTACTATTAGCTATTGCTAGTAGAAATGTTGATTTTCATAGGTTGATATCTCTAGCAACCTTGCTGAAATTTATCAGTTCTAATATTTTGTGGAGGTTGTCGGCTTTTTAGGTGTATGATCACATTATCTGCAAATAATGTCAGTGTATCTCTTCCAATCCTTAACACTTTGTTTTCCCTTTTAACTTTAGCCAGATTCTCTAGGACTATGTTAAATAATGAAATTCTATTTTCTATACCAGGGGTTGGCAGGCCGAATCCAACCTGCTGTCTATTTTTGTATGGTCCATGAGCCAAGAACATTTACAAACAATTTGATACTAGGAACTCTAGACTTTTACTCCCAATTATTCAAAAAATTCTATTCTTCATATTCATAATCCATATCACAAAAAATTACTCAATATATTTTGAATTTCATTTTTAAGATGAGGAAATGTGCTTTCTCTATTGTTATATTATTACCTACATAATATCCTCAACTTTGCCTCTTGGTTTTCAAAAACTAAAATATTTACTATCTGGCCATTTATAGAAAGTGTTTGTTGGCCCCCCTTCCTGTAAAATGGCCTTCACCCCTGCTATTTACTGTAGTTATTTCCCAACAATCCATGATTTAGACATTTTAGGTACTTTTGCACCATCTGTAAAATGGAAATAGTATTAATACCTAAATCATGGATTGTTATCAGATTGAACTGCTCAGAGCACCTTGAATACAAGAGGCATTAAATTATATGACTGTGTAATTAGGAGATATTTTTAAGTAGTCCTGATATGCTCCCCTTTAAATATCATAAAAAACTTAAACATGAATAGAGGAAATACGGATAAATGTTAAATAAACTTCCAGAATAAATATCAAACCAGGACACCCTGAGGTGGTTTTGGGGCTTCAAGGACAATGATAAAGACTCCAAATCTCTCTTCTTGGCTCAGAGCACTTTGTCATTTGACTCTTACCTCAGGATGGAACTTTAGTTGGGACTGTATGATCCTGGAAGCAGGCCCATCACGAAACTGGCTGTTGTTCTTAAAAATAAGCATTTCAGAGACGTTTTGTTGGCTTCAAAAAGTTTATAATGGGCCTGTCTCGGTTATTAGAATAATAGACAATTATTGGCTAACCTCTTGGTGAGAAGGAGAATTGGAGAGCCTGGACCCAGAAAAAAGATGCAGCCAGCAGGGGCGCTGAGAGCGTGGGGTGCTCCCAGGAACCACAGTCAGTTCCCCATGTTTCTTTTAAACCTAATTTAGTCATGACTGCAAGTTTCCTCACACTATGAATAATCCCTCCTCGGAGCCCTTGTCCTTCTCTCTCCCTTTCTGGGAAATACCCATCTCCCAGACACCGGCATGGCTCACTCCCTCATGTCCTTCTGGACTCTGTTTATCGCCTCACAGAGAGTAGACCCTGGCCCTCTTTCCCCACCCTCCTCGACTGGCTTCTTATATTTTCTCTACCCACTCCCTTGAGAATGTAAGTGCAAGGAAATGCAATTTATTTTTTCGCCGCTGAATGCAATGTCTGAAACAGTGCTTAGCCTGGCACAGGTACTAGGTGTGTGTCGCCTTAAGAAATGGGTTCTCATGACCTGCACAAGAATAATTAGAAAACCCATCCGTGTCCTCCCAGGTCTTGTCCTAATATTTTCAGGAGAGTATCTGAGCTCAGATCAAAGACTGTGGGGCCTTTAGGATTTTGCCCATTGGTGGAACTGGAGAAATGGGACTTGTAAGGAGATCTCTTTATAAAACTAGTCGGGTTCTTGGAACAGGGGCCTAGATGACCCTCAAACATACAATCAGAGCAGGCCCAGTAATCAATCTCCTAAAGAACAGGAGACTCACAACGCTTCTTCCCCACTTCCTACAGCCCTGGCCACAGTGCTACCCCACTCCCAATTCTGTCCAGCCTCCCAGGATCCTGAGAGAAGCCGTTATTTGAGAAGCTACTGAAATGACAGGCACATGGTTAGCCAGATAGAGGGGGATGGATATTTCTGGCATGTGACCAAGACTTCCGAGTTGAGTCTGGGTGGGCTGAGGACACAAGGGTCACTGAATATACAGATAAAAACATTCACAAATCAATTAATGTAATCCACCAAATCAATAGGCTAACGAAATAGGATCTATAGATGCAAAAAAGGTATTTGGCAAAAACCCTACTTCCACTCATGATAAAAACTCTCAACAAATTAGGAATAGAAGGCAACTTCCTCAACTTGATAAAGAACATCCACAGAAAGTCTATAACATCATACTTAATGGTAAGAAACTAGATGTTTTCCTCTTAAGATCAGGTACTAAACAAGGATGCCCCCACCTCCAACACTCTAGAAGTCCTAGCTAATGCAATAAGGAAATAATAGTTATACAGATCAGGAAGAAATAACACTGTTTGCAGATGACATGATTGTCTATGTAGAAAATCCCAAAGAACTGATTTTTTAAAACTCTAGAATTGTTACAATTAACAAGGTTATTATACAAAAACCAATTGCTTTCCTATAACCCAGAAATGAACTGGAACTTGAAATTTAAAACACCATTTACTTTAGAACCATCTGTAAAATGGGAATAATATCTAAATCATGGATTGTTGTGAAGATTAAATGAGTTAATATTGAAAAGCACCTAGAACAGTGCCTGACACACAATAAGCACAATCTTAAGTGTTTGCTGTTATTCTTTTGATGCATTTCTTGATTCAGTTTACTAATATAATTGTAATTTTTAACTGCATGATGCTTATTAGATTTGGGGTTTAAGGTAATGCTAACTTAAGCTAAATAAGGGAGATTTCCACCTGAAAATGATTCAAATGGTTTTTATTTTTAAAGATTATACTTTAAATTACAGAGAATGTTTATATAAAACCAACTGGGCCATCATCTTTGGTAATCAGTTTCTTCTGGTTTTCTATTTCTCTCAGGCTGTGATCATTGGTGCTGTCCACCAAATACTTCTCTTTCTCCTAAGCACGTTGAAGTTGGATGTGATTTGCTTTGATCAGTGAGTGAAAAGGCTAAAAGGAGATTTTTAAAAGCTCCCCAGGTGATTCAAAAGTGCAGCCAAAGTTGAGAGACTCATGTAAGGTTAGAAACTAGTTAACCCACCTAACTCTAAACCAGAATCTCTGGGCCTGGAGCCCAGGCATTGTGCATAGAGAAGGGGTGCCCAGAGCTGCCCCAAACAGCCTCCTTGGCCCCCTCAGGAGGGGTCTCCCAAACTCATGGCTCAGTTTCTCTCCCTCCTTTTCCTCTTTCCTTCCTTTCCTCCCTTCCTTGCCAGAACTTGCAGTTGCGGGGAAGAAGCCAGCTCACGATTGGCTCCTTCGGATTCACCCCAGTGGCCAGGGGAGCCCCCAGAGCGTGCCTCAGAGGCGGAGGCTTGGGTGCTGGTGGCGCGCGGGCGAGGGTCACGCGCTAGGTGGGCAGATCCGGGGAACCCCTGGAAGCTTGGCGTCCCCTCGTGGCCGCCTTCGCCGGTTGCAACCTCTGCCACTGCACCTCCACTGGTAAATATACGTTAAATTTCTTAAACTGGCAGACTGATTCCCAAGGTGGTTGTACCATTTTACATTTCCATCAGCAGCGTAGGAGAGTTCCATTTCCTCCATGTCCTTGCCAACCCCTCCTACTTCAAAATGGGGAAAATTGTGATGTTATACATAACCCAGAACTTCCCACCAATTTCCTAAAATCTAAGTACAGCAAAATGCCTATATGAAAGTTGCAAACTAATGATGGGACATTAGGGACTTAAAACATTGCTTTCTGATCACCAAAAATCGACACAGTTGCTTTGTGTTGGGTAAGCCTCTGGTGCCTTCCTTAGCACAGAAGAAAGGCATGTCTCTTGTAGCTGATTCTGAAATTCTACCACTTGTATGTATAATGTAATTCTAGCTTTCCCTACAGATTGTTAAAAAATGTTGCATTATGTTTTGGAATGTCAACATAAATTTTCCACGGTCAAGCGGCTGCCAAAAACCGCATTAGACTGAGAGATAGATACATTCTATGAAAATGTGGGCATTAAAAACTAAAAGGTATTCTACTGGAAAAACATTCTGTGCATGTCTGTATTTCTTATTCGCCCCTAGGGCACACAATAGGATCACATTCTCCACCCCCTTGAAGTTGGGTATAGCCATGTGACTTGTTTGGCTAGTGGCATGTGAGCAGAAGTATGTGTCCCTCAGACAGGAGCTTCAAGAGCCAGCACACAGCCCACCCACCTCCCCCTCTCTGCTACATGGCCAGCACACATGGCTTCTCCATCCACCTGGTCCCAGAGGATAACTTAACGCTCAGAGACAAGCCAACCTGTGATGAAGTTTGCTTTGAGAAAGCAACCTTTGTAGTGGTAAGCCACTGAAATACTGAAGGGTTTTACCACAGTATATCATGACGTCACCTGCCAAGGACACACAGCCTGTTTTGGACACTCACGTTTTGCTAGGAAATCAAAATTCCTCCAATTTTTCAGGTTTATTACCATAGAATTACATGCAGTAGTATCATTTTTTTTATCTCTTCCAAATATGTCATTAGCTATATCGCCTTTCTCATTTTCAATCATATTTTTACTCTCTTGCTATCTCTGCCAAAATTACCAGGAATTTCTATACTTCGCTGTTCTTTTCAATGAGCCAGATTTTGGCTTTATTGGTTCGATTTTGTTTGTAGTCTAATTTCAGCTTTTATGTGAAGAGTGTCTGGTGTGGTGGTGAGGATTATGGGCTCGGAAGCAAGCACCTGGGTTTGAATCCCAACTTTGTCAGTGTCTGCATGTGACCTTGAGGAAAATACTTACCCTCCCTGAACTTCACTTACCTCCTTTATGAAATGGGATAACGAGAGCACCCGCCTCATTTGGTTGCTGTAAGCATCAATACACGTAAAGCAGGACCTGACCATTTGTATGTGTTCAATAAGTATTACTATTTCTCTCCCGTTTAGTTCTTCCCAGAATGTTGAAATTAACTTCTGGTTCACTTTTCACTCTTTAAAAAAATATGAAAGGCATTAAAGCTAACATATGCCCCCAGAATTCAGCTTAAACTTTCTTTTGGTACAAAATATTCCCTTTTTTGATATTTTATAGTGTGCTTTAAGTTATTATATGATTGATTTCCTATTTGATCCAGGCATTTCATACTCTCTTCAAAGTAATTAAGAATTTGTCATATTTCTAATTTTATTGATCAGAAAAGGGCATGGGGGGAAGCGGCTGTGGCTCAGTCAGTAGGGCTCCCATTTACCATATGGGAGGCCCCAGGTTCGGTTCCCGGGGCCTCCTGGTGAAGGCAAGCCCGCCCGCACGGCGTGGTTAGCTGACCCAGCGAGCACAAGCAGCAAGGGGAGGATAAGTGAATAAATAAATAAAATCTTTAAAAAAAAAAAAAAGAAAAGGGCATGGGATATTTTGGTGTCTTGTTTTATATGCTCCCACAGAACTTACGTTCTTTGCATCGTAAGCTCTTCTTTGCTTAGTTCTCTAGATCTAGGACTGCAGTTTCTTTCCAAAAAAGAAATCCCTTTTGCCCACTAGATAGTCTGGTCATTTTTATGTGGTATTTTCAACAATCCTACTAAAATTGTTCTGTATTTTGGGAGGTTTTTTGCTTTGCTTTACAGTTGGCTAAAGGTAGGCTAAGTTTCACTGCCATATTTTCAATTTAAGCACCAAGTAATTATCTAACATCTTTTGTCCTCTTAATGCTTTAACAACCTTGACCCTCCTTAAATTCCTTTTTGTCCAATAACATTGCTTGACCTATCTTGTTTTGATTTCCCCTTAATCTCTTTGCCTTTCATTAAACCACTCTAAAAAACACAGCTCTGCTTTTTAACCCACTGATAGCCCATTTGGCACTAGGAGAAGTCAACTGGCTCCTATAACCATTTTTACAACTTGCTTCCTGTTTTTACTGTTTACTCTGGTTCACTGTTCCTGTTGAGCTCCCAGTTAAACACAGTACACTGGTACATGCTTGAGCTCTCCTGAAACCCCACCAAGATGAATTAAAAGACTTGCGGGGGGGGGGGGGTAGTGGGAAATGGGAGCAGAACCCCTCAAAGACAGCAAGGAATAGCAAAGAAGGCTGAACACAGTTTTGGAATTTGGCAAGCATATCTGAGGGCTGCCTTCGCAAACTAGAGAGCTGGAAGTACAGCATCTGCAGGGGATGGCGGAAGTTAAGAAGTAGACAGAGCCTCAGTGCAGTGCTCTGGGAAGGCACAAGGCCCATGGCCCAGGAAACAGAATCTAGCCCAGAAGGCAGCAAGGCAGAGGAACACCCAAAACAGGAGGCTCAAAACCCACTTCACCATCCTCACAAGCCTGGTGAGATAGTCCAGGTGAGAGAGTGATAGAGGTGGTGAGAAGTGGCAAGTTTCTGGAGACATTCTAAAGGCAAGCCAACAGGACTTCCTGATGAAGAGGACATACGGCGTGAGATAAATAAGAACAACGTTTTTGGTCATGGCAACAGGGAGAAAAAATGGAGATGACATTAACTGTAAAGAAAACGGCAGGAGTTACAGGTTTAGGGGTGAAAAACTAGAGTTCAGATTTTGATGTGAAGTTTGAGATGCCCATTGGAATTCAAGTGGCAGTGTTGAACCATATTCTTTATCCTGGTTAGGAAACAAATCTGCCCTTTTGCAGGCTGTTTGCCATACAGACATCCTTTAGCTATTTCAGAACCTAAGCTGTCACAAGACATGCAGAAATGCTGTTAGGGCTTATTGGGAGCCTTTTGGGGTTTATTCTCTTCCCATCTAACTTGATTTGAGAATTGAGAGATTAAGCGATTTCCCCAAGATTGTACAGCCAGTCAATGGTAAACAGGAATTCCAAAAACATGGCCCGAGGGTCTCATGAAGAAAAGCCCTGGGCCTCACCGTCAAAGGAATTAAATGGTGAACTAGAAAGACACATGACTCTTCTCCAGAAAAATAGAGGACAGGCTGAAACAACCTAGAAAAAGATCTTCTAGGGTTTAGGACACCAGGCCAAGGCTGGACACCACCCAGAGGAGAGAGGGAGAAAGGAGGGAAATCGCGATGACAGAACCGTGAGTTGAAGCCAGCGGCTGCCGCTGCTGGCACCCTCCCCTACACTAAAGACTTCAGAATTCTCAGGCCTCTGGGCCTGCAGCTACAGACAGAGGGGGCTCCAGGAATCTACCACCCCAAGAAAGGGGAGAGAGAGGGACACAGCCTAAGGCTGACTCAGCTTCTGACCCACAAATTTGGTCTGCGGTGCCCCACGAGCCATTCCAGGCCAGGTGAGACTACACAGTGGTTTGCCCTGGGAGCCAGCTAAGGGCTGGAGAAATCTGACCCTTGCTATCTCCCTCTTTCTTAGCTGGGACTGATTGTTGAGTGTGCCGCAGGAAAGGGGATAGAGAGGGACACAGCTAAGGCTGACTCAGCTTTTGACTCACAAATTTGGTCTGCTGCATCCCAGGACCCCTTCCAGGCAGGGTGGGGCTGCACCAATTATCTGCCTTGGGAGCCAATCTCCTTCTCTACTAACCCAGACTGATTGCTGAGGACTCAGAGGGAAGTGGAAATAATTTCTAGCTGGGAAAAGGGAGGGGGCTGCCAGAGAAGGCTGGAGAACTGTCTCAGAGGAAGTCTGAATTACAAGGCTCCTAGCCTCCAGACAGGAAGCTATCACATTGATCTCAGTGTTGAAACAAATACACTCCAACCAGGCATTGAATTGAGAGCTGCCAAAGAGTGCCATCTGCTGGCAGACCAAGGAAGTGCACACAAAGAAAATAGAGACTTTTTCTGACCTCTACAGCCTTCCTCCCCAAGGCCCTAGAAAGCGAGTCTACAACCAATTGCTGGGTCCAGTGCCCAGTTTTGAGCAACCAGCAGGGACAATCCCAACAATCCAAGTCGAGCCATGAATCAAAAAGCAGTGGTAACACACAGCCTCCTGCCACTAAATCCCTCCAAAGGAGAAAGAAATTGAGCATCTGAGTAAACTACATCCTAATCAGATGCCTAGACATCAGCAAAAAATTACAAGCCATACTAACAGAAGACATGGCCCAAGAAAAGGAATATATCAAAGCCCCAGAAGAGATGCAGAATTTGAGAGATCAGTGAGATGTGCACAAATTTCCAAAATCAAATTAATGAGTTGAAAGAAATGCTATTAGGGATTGCCCTCCCTAAAATATACCCCTTGTTTCCATACTGTCCTGGCCACACGGTCAGCCACTGAGTAACAGGAACCAAGGCCAAATCTGCTCAGTTTGTATTCTAAGCAGAATTAGACCAGCCTGCAGTATTAACTTCAGCTATGCCCCCAAGGGTCCAACTGAACAAATCCTTTAGGCTCTCCGTGTCTTAGAGAGCCAGATATCTGTCTTAAGTTTCTGTATTAACCCAACACAGAAGATATTAGGTATGATTATAGGTTTTTTAAGTGGTGGGACAAATGCACTTGGAATGAGGAAAGGCAGAAGTCTTACAACCCCAAATGAGAAGGCTTCCACCCAAGGCCACATGGAGGGTTGCATCCAGGGAGAACATAGAAGGCAGCTAAAGTATAGTCAAGGTAGGGTTAGCTAGGTTGTGGGCACTTACCTAATTTGAATGATTCTATGAATTCCAGGGCCTAGAGGCTGTCACTGATTGCTTGGTATCTGGCCCCAGGGTGATTAGGATGGGCCCAGAGTGGTCCTGAAGGGCAAGTAACTGGGAAAGACAACCAGCTGCTTGTGAAGGGGAACCAACAATGCTTCAAAACCATGTCAAGACAGTATTTCAAAGAAAACTGCTACAGGACTCCCAAAAGTGGGACCTATATAATGCACAGGCTGACAGTGTTTCCAACATCCTTCCACCTAGTTCTCATTTGGAGCATGTGACAGTTTGAAGTTCTTTCATGAATCCCCAAAGAAGAGGATTACATTTTTAAACTAATCCATTCCTGTGGTTATGGGGCCTTTTGATTGGACAACACCAGTGAGGTGTGAGCCAGCTTGTATCTCCAACACCTCCTAAGGTCTAAGGTATTTCCTCCACCACCACAAAAATCTGGGCAGCCCTTTCTAATAGCTATAGCTTCACTTTTTATATGATCACCCTCAAAACCTTTCATCTAAAAGGGTCAGGTACACAAGAAAAGGGATTAATCTTAAGTTTGAGTTCCCCAGGTTGCTACCCAGAAGATGAGCTGACAGGTGAGCCTGGAGTTCCTGTTAGGGAAACAAAGGCACACCATGCCCAAGAGGGGTCAGGGTGAGTCCTGAATCTTGAATCCAGGTCTGTAGAACTCCCCATCCCTCTGTGCTGGTTGTTACTCAGGAAGCAGTTGAGATGATCCCTGTCCCTTTCTGGGGACAGCTGCATTCAGTGCCTAAACTACTGTAAGGTGTTGAGTCCAGGTGGAAATGGAGGTAGAGTCAGACTATCAGCCCATTGTTGCTTAGCTTACACTTATAAGTCACATTGTCAGACTGCAAGTGGTCTGGAAAGCTGAACACATGATTAGCTTCAGGGACCAGAGCTGACAGCAGTAACCTGAAAGAGTGTTGATGGTGAGGAAAGGTCTGATAGTCTGACCTGCTTGAGGTGGTCTCCCCTATCATGAGACAAACTGGTCAGCTTCTTGCAGGACCACAAGTCTGTCACAGCAGTTGTTTCTGCATCAAAAAACAGCTGGGTCCGACCAGCAGCTTGATTCCGATCTGTCTCAAACAGACTTTGCCATGGGCATCTATATAAGTAGCACAGATCAACAAGCACAGCTTGAGGGGCATCTTTAATTTGCCACCCTAGTTTTCCAAGTAGAACAAACAGCTGGGCCACTGTCAGTAGCCCATCATTCAGTTAAAACCCATGAGCAAAAAAAAAAAAAAAAGCAAACAACCCATGAGCAGGACAACTATATCCACCAAGTTCTGCTTGGCTGGCACTGAGGCTGATATCATCCCAGTAGACACAGATTTCCGTTTAGCCAAACCATGAGGCAGGCCCAGGAAGGCTTAACAGGTCCCCGATGAGTAGAGATAATTTTCCCCAGAGGAACTACAGCTATTTTTTCCATGTTAAGCCAAGATGCCACTGGAGTCAGGACAGCTGTGCCCTTGAGTATCATTTCTATTCCTGTAGAAGGTTTTGGGGCCTTCCTTCTTTATTAGTCTTGAGTCCAAGTTGGTCCACCCCAAAATAGGAATTTCAAGATGGAGAGTTAAGACCTCTATGGCATTTCTTTTCAACAAGAGCTCAGCAGCTAGCCAGTGGCCAATTTCCAAGAGGTGTGTACCTGGTAGCTTTGCTAGAGAGCCACAGGTCAAAAACCCAAGGGCATCTCCAAGTGGAGGCAGCTTTCCTTTGCCAGTGGCTCCAATTGGCAGGCACGCATTCTGCTTTCAATGTCTAGGGTCCAATAAGGTGCTAGGGTTACTTTTTGGCAGTGGGGGCCAAAGAGACAGCATTTTGTCCTTGACTGCCAGGAAGAGGCAAAGTCCTGAACTCACCTA
The DNA here is from genome assembly GCA_026826555.1 of Tolypeutes matacus. Classification (NCBI taxonomy): domain Eukaryota; kingdom Metazoa; phylum Chordata; class Mammalia; order Cingulata; family Chlamyphoridae; genus Tolypeutes; species Tolypeutes matacus. Next base: position 110,089 of record JAKSZT010054079.1, read on the forward strand.
CATAGTCCTAAGAAACTTTGGCCCACAGCCCCCTGAATTTCAGGGCTTAACAAGCCACACCTGCAGAAGTGTGATGACAAAGGCTTCTGGTTTGCCAACACTACAGTCCCCCACACACACACACCAAAACCCTTTATCAGCTTCAGGGACTCCTTCCTCCCACTGAGAAGGGAGGAAACCACCACCAAAAGCACCACTTGGGCTGCTTGTTTCAATCCTACCCCCCACTCCTCAGTTTCATTCATAGGTAGACCAGTGAAAACTCTTACCTCCCCACCATCTGGGCAAAAGTATTTCCTACCAGATCCCCAGGGCTATCCCACTTCTAATATCCCTATCCCAGCCTGCAAAGAGTCTTCATCCTTTCTCTTTCCAAAAGCCATGTCTCAGCCAGCCTTCTCTTATTGCCAAAGTTTAATAACTGGAGAGTCTAAGATTTCTATCCTTCAGGCAGCAAGTTAGCCTGCCACTGTTTCATGGATGCTGGCAGAAGACACGAGACCCCCGGGTCAGAGAAGAGACTAACACGGCAAGCGGTACGAGTTCCGTGTTATCAGTTCTTTGCCTCAACACCCATAGGAACAGTGTGAAGTGGGCCCAGGCACATGCTGCACACAGAATGGGTCTGCTAAGGACACTTGATCTTTGGAAACTCCATTTTAAAGGAATTGCTAAGAACGACCTCCATTCCCTATCAAGATGATAGGGTTCCTCAAGACTGTTCAGGGCCAAGTCTTTGGTTCAGACCAGTTGATTCTGGCAAGATGAGCAATCCTCACAGTAGAGGGGCCACTAACCCGAGTTCCTGCTGTTTCTCCTCTCATACTTCAGTATACTCTTAAATCCCAAGGCTCAGGATGGATGGCTAAGATGCAGAACATTTGCTTTCTAGAAGCTTTATTATGTGGTCCTGACATGGACTTTTCTAGAGAATTCCGTTTTCTGATGGCTTGGCTTCTTGACTTGCTCAATGCTGTGGGTGGAACCTGCAGAGGTGGGCATAGAGAAGAGAAATATTCCTTCCCCTCTCCTAGGAGATTCTCCTCACCCAGCCTCCATTGGCAAGAGCCCAGACACCTACCTTCTATCAAGACTGTTCTCTCCCATCCCTTTTAAAGATTTCACCTCAGTTCTCTTCAGCAGCCTAGTCCCCATCGGTATTAACTGCTTCAAAACCCAGATTTGAGGCCTTTGAGGTCAGGGGTCTGTCAGGAAAGGCTGCTGGGTTGGTGAGAGAAGAAAAAGCACTGCAGGACTCGTACTTTGGCCAAAATAAGTGGACTTGATGGTGTGAAGAGGAATCTCTTCAAAGTTTTAGTCAGGGGCTAGACACAGGCTGGTGTCTCATCCATTTTGCTCAAGAAACTCTCAGAGGATTGAAGTTGTGGCAGGAAACAAGAATTTGAAGTCAACTGGGAGAGCTCAGGAGGAAAGTACATGGTTTTCTTTAAATCACTGGTACAAATTCCACAATATGACCCAAGGTCCATGTACAGTCATCACTCCAAGATGATTTTCCTGAGCAGGAGAAAAGTCAGTGCTTGTTGAAAGACTCCAAAGTTGAGTAACATCCCTGGAAGAAAAGGCCCATTATGAAGTGCCTTCAAGTTTCCTGCCCTCTAGCCTGACTTTCCAGACATGTAAAGCCCTGGAGAAGATAAGACAGGTGAACTCATCGAGCTGCCAAGTAGCATCATTAGTGTATGCCATACCTGGTGTTCTTACACTGACTTTAAGAACCAGCCTTCACCCTATACTGTCTTTCAAAGGTGCTGGTCATCGGGACCACTTGGTTCCCTCCACCCATTCCTGGGTTTTAAGGAGGGAAAAGATGGGTTTTGCCTAGTTAAGGCTCCTGCTCCCCTTGAGCCTTTTGGAGCCCCATAGAACTGGAAGTGGCTGCAATTGTTAATTAGCAATTCCTTGGAGGTCAGCTCAGTGCTTTCCAAACACCCTACAAGTGGGAGAGGAAATAGCCTTAGCCTAGGGATTCTCAGCTAAGGGCTAGTTTGCCCCCCTCCCCCAGGGGTCACCTGGCAATAGCTGAAGACATAATTAGTTGCACCTGGTGGGGGGTAGGGGCCTCTAACAGGTGGAGCCCAGTGCTGCAGGTAAGCTATGTACAGGACAGCCCCTCAGAACCGTCTAGCGAAAAGCATCAGTAGTGCCCAGGTCCAGATATCCTGCAGGTGGCAAGTATGACACTAACTTCAGATGAACTTGGTGGATTTTTACTGGTCGGTTGCTCATCCTAAGGCACTGCTTTGCTGCTGAAACAAAGCCCTCACTCAGACGCAGGTGCACTGAATTTGAGCAGTATTGTCACCTATCAGGTTTAAGGAAGTACAACTATTTCTGTAATTTCCAAGTTCCAGTGGCTGCTTTTGGCAGAAGACGATCTTATTACAGTTTGGGACTATGTCTCTTTGGGGTTAATAGTCACTGACTTCAGGTTCTCTCCCTTCCCTCCCTTTTTCCTCTTTACTCCCTCAGGATAGTCTAAATTATCTAGGGGGTTATTGTTCTGACTTTGGGGAAGAGGCATCTGGACAATTAACACCCACTCCTGCAGATCTCCACAGAGAGCTGTAATCCCCCCTGGTCTTTACTCATCTGCACCCATCCCCACTGCCTGCATTGCTGAAGCCTTCTCAGACCCATCTCCCCCACCCCCAACCTTTAGGTGTTAACAGTTCAGTCTCTATTTACCTTCTTTTTCCCAAAACAGGCCCACTCCAGGTCTACCAATTCTCCTTACAGGAAGGTTGCCATTCCAAAGCAATGGGGAATTTTTACCCACTGCTACTATCCTCTGGAGCCCTGGGAAACTAGAGGCGGGGTGGTGGGGCTGAACTAATCAGGCCTTCTCTTGACCTTCAGTGACCTGCAGTCATTTCCACTCAGCTGTATTTGCCCTAAGCCAGTGAGGCTCTTCTAGCCCAGTATCTTAGGCAGAAGTTCTGTATAAGTCACTGGGTTTACTGGCCTCCATGCACATTCATGCAGGACTTCTGTTGTGACCCCACTCCTCAGATATGTCCCCCAAGGAAGCAGCTCAGGCTCTTCCAGGAATACTCACTGGCATAACTCTTACACTCTTCTTCCAATTCTCAGTCCTTCCTCACCTTGGGTCTTCCTTTTATGTCAAGAAAATCTAGATTTCTTCCACATCCTTTGCTATTAATAAAACAACACATCCTAGACAGAGGCACTTGTAAGGAGTCCAAGAACAAGTGGCCGTGCTCTGGTCTCAACTTAGGAGATCTGTAACTAGAAGCTTTGAGGAAAAAAGCAGCCACTCATATGTTGTGTTGTGCTTTGCTGTTAATAGAGAAGGGATGAGACGTGAGGAGGGAAAACCTGACTTTCTGGGCAAAGTGAGCCACCCCTGTGACCCCGTCACTGACCCCTGGGAGCCATGGTGCAGGAGCACTGTGAAAGTTGCTGACTTCCCAAGGAGAAGCCAAGAGCCTGGAGATGTGAAGTGACTCATTTCAAGAATCGCCAGAACTGAGTGAACCAAGACTGGTTTGCAGTCCTGATCTGCTCAGCCCTCAGCCCAGCACTGTGGCTGACCAGAAGTACTTACAGAGACTGAGAGTAGGAAGAGGCTTACTCACCTGGAAGCCAGGAATCCCACTGTCACCAGCCCAGAGTCCATTCTCACTGCTCCTCGAGGTGCTGAGGCCCAGTGTTCCGGAGTTCTGGCAACCAGGGCTCCCGGGCTTAAATACCTTCCCCCTGGTATCAGCTCTCAGCTGGAGTCTGGGCTCAGCTTCTGGTTCTAGTTGAGTCAAGTGATGCCTGCTGTGTGGAAGGGGGGACGCAGCCTCTCATCTGTGGGCTTCCTGGGCTAATGAGGAGCCAGCCTGTGAGGGAAGATTAGTTTTAAAAGAGATACCATTTACAATCAGAAAAGAAGAAAAAGAAAAATTGTAATAAAATTGTGTGACTATCCTAGAGAAAGTCTCTAGTATACATGTTTACATGTCATATATATATATAGGGCTATTTATTGTAGCATTACTTAATATTAAAAAGTTGAAAAGAACTTACATGTCAATCAAGTCTATGGAATTTCTCCCTTTAAAGTACTGGTACACCTGGGATTAAATTGTAATTACCTTGAGCTGGAAGAACACGGTTTTGTCTTTTCTTTGTTCCATACATATGTTAATCCTCTTGCTGCATATACATGGTTTCTTTTTTTTTTTTTTGTACCAGAAAAATATAATTGGTTTAATATTCAAAATCACTTAGTATAATTCATCCTATTAACATCATGTTTTCATCATATTTCATAAAGAAGCATATGATCACATCAAAAGTAGCACATAAAATATTCGATAAAATTTGACATTCATTCGTGATATAAACTCCCAGCAAATTAGAAGAGAAGGGAACTTCCTCAATCTGATAAAAGGCATCTGTGAAAAACTTCCAACTAATATAATCTTCATGATGAAAGATTGAATGCTCTCTTTGTAAAATCAGAAGCAAGCAAAATATTCACTTCACCTCCTTTATTCAGCACTGTACTAGAAATTTCTGCCCATTTAATAGGCAAGAAATGAATAAAAACATCCAGGTGTAAAGATAGAAGTAAAATTATCTTTTATTCCCTGAAAGTATGAATCTATGTAGAAGATCTTATGGAATCTGCAGAAAGCTTTTAAAACTAATAAGTGAGATTAGCCAATTTGAAGGGTATGAGATCAATATTAAAAATTAATTGTAGGGAAGCGGCTGTGGCTCAATCAGTAGGGCTCCCGTTTACCATATGGGAGGCCCCGGGTTCGGTTCCCGGGACCTCCTGGTGAAGGAAAGCCCGCCCGCACGGCGTGGTTAGCTGACCCAGTGAGCACAAATAGCAAGGGGGGGATAAATGAATAAATAAATAAAATCTTTAAAAAAAAAAAAAATTAATTGTAGGGAGTAGATGTGGCTCAAGTAGTTGGGCACCCGCCTCCCATATGGGAGGCCCCGGTCCAGTTCCCAGTGCCTCCTAGAAGAAGACAAGCAGACAGGAGTGGAAACAATGAACAGACAGACAAGAGAGCCATCTTGCCAGGGGTGAGGGCGGGCGGGCATTAAAAAATTAATTGTATTTCTTTTTTTTTCTTTTCTTTTTTTTTTTTTGGAAAATCAAAGGCACTTTTAATTAAAAGGAGTTAACTAGTGATCTAAGGAAACAATACAATGGGTGATAGCCATTCTTTTTTTTTTTTTTTCACTGTCTTATCTAATTTATTCTGCAGGTGTTTTTTTTCCCCAGTTATTTCTAGCTTATTTCTTTTTTTTTTTTTTTTTTTTACATTTCTCAATTAAATGTAATGGATACATATAATTTTTTTTTTAATCAAACAATATATTACACAATATATCTGGTTCATAGTAACGCATTCATACAGTATTTGTCCTTTTGTGTCTGGCTTGCTTCACTCAACATAATGTCCTCCAGGTTCATCCATGTTGCCATATGCTTTATGACTTCATTTCTTCTTACAGCTGCATAATATTCCATCGTGTGAATAGACCACTGTTTGTTTATCCATTCTTCTGTTGATGGACACCTGGGTTGTTTCCAACTTTTGGCAATGGGGAATAATATGGCTATGAACATTGGTGTGCAGGTGTCTGTTCATGCCACTGCTCTCAGTTCTTCTGGGTATATACCCAGTAGTGATATTGCTGGGTCATGTGGCAAGTCTGTATTCAACTTCTTTAGGAACTGCCAAACAGTCCTCCATAGTGGTTGTACCATCCTGCATTCCCTCCAACAGTGAAGAAGTGTTCCTATCTCTCCACATCCTCTCCAACACTTGTAGTTCTCTGTCTCTTTAATAGTGGCCATTCTGATAGGTGTGAAATGATATCTCATTGTAGTTTTGATTTGCATTTCCCTAATCATGAGTGATGTTGAGCATTTCTTCATGTGTTTTTTTGCCATTTGTATTTCTTCTTCGGAGAAATGTCTATTCAAGTCTTTGGCCCATTTTTTAAGTGGGTCATTTGTCTTTTTATTGTTGAGTTGTAACATCTCTTTATATATCCTGGATATTAAACCCTTATCAGATATGTGATTTCCAAATATTTTTTCCCATTGAGTTGGCTGCCTTTTCACCCTTTTGACAGTCCTGTGAGGTGCAAAAGTGTTTAATTTTGAGGAGGTCCCATTTATCTACTTTTTCTTTTGTTGCACGTGCTTTGGGTGTAAGGTCCAAGAAACCACCACCTACCACAAGGTCTTGAAGATGTTTTCCTACATTTTCTTCTAGTAGTTTTATGGTCCTGGCTTTTATATTTAGATCTTTGATCCATTTTGAGTTGATTCTTGTATAGGGGGTGAGATAGGGGTCCTCTTTCATTCTTTTGGTTATAGATATCCAGTTCTCCTGACACCATTTGTTGAAGAGACTGTTTTTTCCCTTTAGCATGGGCTTGGGTAGGTTTGTCAAAAACCAGTTGACTGTATAGGTGAGGGTATATTTCTGTGTTCTCAATTCTATTACACTGATCGATATGTCTATCTTTATGCCAGTACCATGCTGTTTTGACCACTGTAGCTTTGTAATATGTTTCAAGGACAGGCAGTGAAATTCCTCCCACATTGCTCTTCTTTTTTAGAATACTTTTGGCTATTCGGGTGCACTTACCCTTCCAGATGAATTTGGTAATTGCCTTCTCTAATTCTGTAAAGTAAGCTGTTGGGAATTTGATTGGTATTGCATTGAATCTATAAATCAGTTTGGGCAAGATTGACATCTTCACGATATTTATTCTTCCACTCCAAGAACACGGAATGGCTTTTCATTTGTTTAGGTCTTTTTAAATTTCTTTTAGCATTGTTTTGTAGTTTTCTGCATATAGGTCCTGTACTTCTTTGGTTAAATTAACTCCTAGGTATTTGAGTCTTTTTGTTGCTATTGAAAATGGAATTTTCCTCCTGTTTACCTCCTCAGGTTGTTCCATACTAGTGTACAAAAGCATCACTGATTTTTGCGTGTTGATCTTGTATCCTGCCACTTTGCTGAACTCATTTATTAGTTCAAGTAGCTATGTTGTGGATACTTCAGGATTTTCTAAGTACAGGATCATGTCATCTGCAAACAGTGACAGTTTTACTTCCTCTTTTCCTATTTGGACGCCTCTAATTTTTTTGTCTTGTCTAATTGCCCTAGCTAGAACTTCTAGTACAATGTTGAATAACAATGGTGACAGTGGGCATCCTTGTCTTGTTCCCGATCTTAGAGGGAAAGCTTTCAACCTTTCACCATTGAGTATGATGTTGGCTGTGGGTTTTTCATATATGCCTTTTATCATATTGAGGAATTTTCCTTTTATTCCTATCTTTTGAAGTATTTTTATCAAAAAAAGGATGTTGGATTTTGTCGAATGCCTTTTCTGCATCTATTGAGATGATCATGTGGTTTTTTTCCTTCAGTTTGTTAATGTGGTGTATTACATTGATTGATTTTCTTATGCTGAACCAGCCTTGCATACCAGGAATAAATCCCACTTGGTCATGATGTATAAGTCTTTTGATATGATGCTGAATTCAATTTGCAAGTATTTTGTTGAGAATTTTTGCATCTATGTTCATTAGAGAGATTGGTCTGTAATTTTCTTTTCTTGTGGAATCTTTATCTGGCTTTGGTATTAGGGTGATGTTGGCTTCATAAAATGTGTTGGATAATTTTCCATCCTCTTGAATTTTTGGGAAGAGTTTAAATAGGATTGGTGTTAATTCTTTTAGAAATGCTTGGTAGAATTCACCTGTGAAGCCATCTGGTCCTGGACTTTTCTTTGCTGGGAGATTTTTGATGATGGATTCAATCTCCTTAATTGTGATAGGTTTGTTAAGTTCTTGTATTTCTTGTTGTGTCAGTGTAGGTTGGTTAAGAGTTTCTAGAAATTTGTCCATTTCATCCAGGTTGTCTAGTTTGTTGGCATAGAGTTTCTCATAATATCCTCTTATGATTCTTTTTATTTCTGTGAGGTCATTTGTAATTTCCCCCCTTTCATTTCTGATTGTATTTATTTGCATCTTCTCTCTGTTTTTCTTTGTTAGTCTAGCGAGGGGTTTGTCAATTTTATCGATCTTCTCAAAGAACCAGCTTTTGGTTTTGTTGATTTTCTCTATTGTTTTTCTTTTCTCATTTTCATTTATTTCTGCTCTAATCTTTATTATTTCTTTCCTTCTTTTTGCTTTGGGATTGGTTTGCTGTTCTTTTTCTAGTTTCTCCAGTTGTTCAGTTAAATCTTTGAGTTTAGCTCTTTCTTGTTTTTTAATATAGGAATTTAGGGCTATAAATTTCCCTCTCAAGACTGCCTTCGCTGTATCCCATAAGTTTTGATACGTTGTGTTCTCATTTTCATTTGTCTCAATATATTTACTGATTTCACTTGCAATTTCTTCTTTGACCCACGGAATATTTAGGAGTGTGTTGTTCAGTCTCCACACATTTGCAAATTTCCTTTTTTCCTGTCTGTTATTGATTTCTAGTTTCATTCCATTATGATCTGAGAAGGGGCTTTGTATAATTTCAATCTTTTTATATTTATTGAGAGCTGAATTGTGACCTAACATGTGGTCTATCCTGGAGAAAGATCCATGGGCACTTGAGAAGAATGTATAATCCGCTGAGTTTGGATGCAGTGTTCTGTATATGTCTATTAGGTCTAACTTGTTTATCATATTGTTCAAGTTCTCTGTTTCCTTTTTGATCTTCTGTCTAGTTGTTCTATCTAATGATGTGAGAGGGGTGTTGAAGTCCCCGACAATTATTGTAGAAATGTCTATTTCTCCCTTCAGTTTTGCCATATATTTTGGAGCACCCTGATTAGGTGCGTAGATATTTATGACTGTTATATCTTCCTGGAGGATCGTCCCTTTTATTAATATATAATGGCCTTCCACATCTCTTATCACTTTTTTGCATTTGAAGTCTGTTTTGTACGATATTAGTATAGCTACCCCTGCTCTTTTCTGTTTACTATTCACGTGGAGTATCTTTTTCCAACCTTTTACTTTCAGCTGGCTTGTATCCTTGGGTCTGAGGTGAGTTTCTTGTAAGCAGCATATGGATGGCTCATGTTTTTTATCCATTCTGTCAGCCTGTATCTTTTGATTGGGGAATTTAATCCATTCACATTCAATGATATTACTGAAAATGCACTGTTTATTTCCTCCACTGTATTCTTTGGTTTTCATAAGTCATCTTGTTTTTGTTTCCCTTTTTACTCTCTTGGTTATCCTTTCTGCTTTTCTTTCTTCTATACTCTCCTCCAAGCCTCTCTCTCCTGTCTTTTTTCTTTCAGGTTCTAAGGCTTCCTTTAATATTTCCTGCAAAGGTAGATTCTTTTTTGCAAATTCTCTTAGTTTCTGTTTGTTTGTGAATACTTTATACTCACCTTCATATTTGAAGGACAGTTTTGCTGGATAAAGAATTCTCAGCTGGCAGTGTTTCTCTTTCAGTTTCCTTATTGTATCATACCACTGTCTTCTCGCCTCCATGGTTTCTGAAGAGAAATCTGCACTAAGTCTTACTGGATGTCCTTTGTACATGATCATTTGCTTCTCTCTTGCTGCTCTGAGAATTTTCTCTTTATCTTTTACACTTGACATTATGAACAATATGTGTCTTGGCATAGGCCTATTTGGATTTATTCTCATTGGGGTACAGTGTGCTTCTTGGACATGTAAGTTCATTTCTTTCGTGAGAGTTGGGAAATTTTCAGCTATTATTTCCTCAAATACTCTTTCTGCCCCTTTTCCTTTCTCTTCCCCTTCTGCAACTCCCATGACACACATGTTGTTGTGTTTTGTGTTGTCATTCAACTCTCTGAGCCCCTGCTCAATTTTTTCCATTCTTTTCTCTCTCTGTTCTTTTCTCTCTTCAATTTTAGCTGCTCTGTCTTCAGTATCACTTATTCTTTCTTCTATAATTTCGAGTCTGCTGTTGTATGCCTCAAATGTATTTTTTTTTTTTTTAAGATTTTATTTATTTATTCATTTATCCCCCCCTTGCTGCTTGTGCTCGCCGGGTCAGCTAACCACGCTGTGCGGGCGGGCTTGCCTTCACCAGGAGGCCCCGGGAACCGAATCTGGGGCCTCCCATATGGTAAACGGGAGCCCTACTGATTGAGCCACAGCCGCTTCCCTCAAATGTATTTTTGACTTCACCTATTGTGTCTTTCATTCCCATGAACTCCATTACTTTTCTGTTCAGGATTTCAAATTTTTCTTTGCGTTCACTCAATGTCTTCTTGATGTCATTGATCTCTTTAACTATATTCTCTTTCATCTCTTTAATTTGATTTTGGAAATTTGTGCTCATCTCACTGATTAGTTCTCTCAAATTCTGCATCTCTTCTGGGACTTTGCTGTATTCCTTTTCTTGGGCAATGTCTTCTATTTTCTTAGTATGGCTCGTAATTTTTTGCTGGTGCTTAGGCATCTGGTTAGTTTGTATTTTACTTAGATGCTCTATCTCTTTCTCTTTTATGGGGTTTTAGTGGCAGGAAGCTGTGAGTTACCACCACAGATTTTTGGCTCAACCTTGATTGTTAGGATTGTTCTGCTGGTTGCTCAAAGCTGGGTACTGGACCCAGTAATTGGTTGTAGAGTCATTTCCTAGGGCCTTGGGCAGGGAGGCTATAGAGGCCAGGAAAAGCCTCTCTTACTTATTAATTTTCTTATGTTCACTTCCTTGGTCTGCCAGAAGATGGCGCTTGTTGGCAGCTCTCAATTCAATGCCTGGTTGGAGCGTATTTGTTGTGACACAGACCAGATCAATGTGATAGAGCTTCCTGTCTGGGGGCTAAGAGCCCTGTGATTCAAACTTTCTGAGACAGTTCATACTTCTCTAGTAGCACCCCCCTTTTCCCAGCTAGGAAATATTTCCACTCCCCTCTGAGTCCTCAACAATCAGTCCCTGTTAGTAGAGGAGGAGATTGGGAGGTTTGTATATCTTTAGCCCCTTGCAGGCTCCAAGGCAAACAATGGCGCCGCCCCACCTGGCCTGGAAGGGCTCTTAGGACAGGGCAGACCAAACCTGGGAGTCAAAAGCAGGGTCAGCCCCAGGCTCTCTCTCCCCTCTCCCGTGGAGTCCTCAACAATTAATCCAGGCTAGAAGAGAGGGAGGTTGCGAGGGTCGGATTTCTGCAGTCCTTCCTAGGCTCCCAGGGCAAACCACTGTGTGCAAGGGTCCATGGGGCTCTGCAGCCCAAATTTACGGGTCAGAACCTGAGTCAGCCTAAGGCTGTGTCCCTCTCTCTCCCCTTTCTGGGAGTGGTAGATACCTGGAGCCCCCTTTGTCTATGGTCGCAGGCCCAGAGGCCGGAGAATTCTGAAGAGTGTGGGGGAGGGTGCCGGCAGCAGCAGAAATTGTTACTTCCAACTCACGGTTCTGTGGTCACGATTTCCCTCTTCTGTCCCTCTCTCCTCTGGGTGATGTGCAGCCTTCACCTGCTGTCCTAAACTCTAGAAGATATTTTTCGGGGCTGTTTCAGCCTGTCCTCTAGCTATTTTTCTGGAGAAGAGATTCCTGTGTCTTACTAGTCCGCCATCTTCCCGGAAGTCTCCTACATGGTTCTTGAATTACATATAGCATATTTTACATGAATTAAAACTTTATATCAGGGGAGTGGATGTGGCTCAAGGAGTTGAGCACCTGCTTCCCACATGGGAGGTCCTGGGTTTAGTTCCCAGTTCCTCCTAGAAAGAACAAAAACAAATAGCAAGCAAAATGAATGAAAAAACCAACTCAGGGGAGCTGATGAGGCTCAGTGTTTGAGCGCTGGCTTCCCAAGTATGAGGTCAGGGGTTCAATCCCCAGCCCCTAGTACCTCAGGAAAAGAAAAAAAAAAACTTTTTATTAATGGTGTCTTATTGTATCTATTCTTCTACAACTGCTTTTTTCCATTCAAATCATGGTTGTAAGCTTTGTTCATGTTGATGCATGAAATCTAGTTCATTCTTTTTTTACTGCTCTATAGCAAGGGCTGGCAAACTTGGGTAGGGCCAAATCCTGCCCACTGCCTGTTTTTGTAAATAAAGTTTTATTGAAAAGCAGCCAGGCTCATATTGTCTGTGGCCATTTTGGGGCTACAAGGGCAGAGCTCAATAGTTATTTACTGTCTAGTCCTTTACAGAGAAAGATGATCAATCTCTCCCCTACAGTATTCCATAGAATGAATTTCCCACATTTACTTATCCATTTTCTGGTTGATTGACATGTAAGTTCTTTTCAACTGTTTAATATTAAGTGATGCTGTAAAAAAACACCCCTATATATATGACATGTAACCATGTATGGAGAGAGACTTTTTCTAGGATATTCACACAATTTCTTGAATATCTTTCATTAGAGTTATTACAATCGATCTTTTTCTTCTGATTATAAATGGTATCTCTTTTTAAACTAATACATTTTATAACTGGTATATAGGGACAGAAATAATTGTCTACATTATTTTGTGTACCACCTTACTGTATTAGTAAGAATTGGGTTTGGCTGCATGTAAGGAAAACTGATGACAACGACTTATCCAATTATAACTTTGTCTTTTCTTACATATCAGGGACTCTGGAGGCAGGCATTTCAGAGACCGTACAACAAGTTGTTCATGGAAACTGCTCTGTTCCATCAACTTATTCCTATTCCAGATAGAAACAATAATAGCTAGTATGTATAAATGTTTACTATGTGCCAAGCAATGATCTAATGCTCTACATGTATTAACTCATTAATCTTAACATTGAAGTTGGTGCTGGAGGAAACCGAAGCCCAGAGATCCTAAACGCCTTGATCAATGTCAGCCAGCTAGGCAGTGGTCAGGCTGAGCTTTGAACCCAGGTGATCTGGCTCTAGCATCCTTTACCCAGGTGAAGGGTAAAGGGCAAAGGGAGTGCCCGCTAAGTCTGTCCATTTTTGTCAGGAAAATAATAGCTTTCTCAGAAGCCCCACTAAGTAGATGACTGCTCACACCTCTTTGGCTAGAAACATGTCACATAACTACACTTAGCCGCAAGGAAGTATAAGAGATTGAGTTTTTATAACCTCTCTTTACAATAGCAAAGTAACGTTGATAAGAATGAATGGGAAAATGAATACTGGAATGGTGACTGTTTGCCTCTATCTGCTCCTCTGGTTACCCAACATTCATGTGTAGCTAACTTTACAAACAGAGAAAACACTCATCCCCCCCGCCCCACCCAAAGGAAAGGATCCAATGTTTAACTCAGTTATGTACCCAGCTTGAAGTCCATGATCTCTGGATGATAAGCAGCCTTCTCCAAAAGGTCTGTGTTTAGGTCTTCATGGTTTCATGATCTGTATTAATTGAGAAATTACAAGATACAATGGGAGAGAAGTAACAGGACAACCAGAATAAAAACTTCCACCTAGAAGAGGGGTGAGTGAGAAACACACAGTAGTCAATAATCCAACTGTATTTCCAAATCCTCCTAGTTAATTATTATTGTTACTATTGTTCTTTTGGCTTTTTGTTGTTAGATTATAAGAACAAATAATTATGTACAATATAATCAAGATTTTCAGTAAAGGAAATAATTGCAAGGTTTATCAAGTTTCATGAATGGAAAAATACAGTTTAAATGAGGATGTAAAGTAAACGTAGGTAATATAAGATAAAATAATGTTAGTAGTAAATTGATAACAGTGATATGAACCCATAATTTAAACAAAACACAGATTGCTAGTTGTTATTGGGATGCCTTAATTTAAATACTTATGTGGAATAATGTGAAATGTTCCAGTGACTCTCCTGTTGGTCTAACACTAGCTTTTGCTAGAAGGAAACAGGGCTTCTTGGGAAGTGGCTGACTCCTTAACTCGGAGCAGGTGAAGTTTGTGGGCCTGGATCAGCGTATTGCCAGAAAATCAGGCTTCTTAGGTTGTAAAGTGCTTCCTGAAAGAGCAGAGGGGCCAGATGGAAGAGATGAACCTTGACCAAGATGGGATAATTTTTGACATCAAAAGAAATTTAAAATCCTAATTAATTAAAACAAATGGTCTTCAAAAAGCATGAGTGCATAATGATACTCAAAAGAAGAAAATACGTTTCTCTTAAACTAACTAGTACTATAAAACAGTGTGGCGGTTCCTCAAAAAGTTAACCATAGAATTACCGTATGACCCAGCAATCCCACTTCTAGGTATATACCCAGAATTGAGAGCAGGGACTTAGATATTTGTACACTGATGTTCACAATAGACAAGGGGTGGAAGCAGCTCAGGTGCCCCTAGATGGGTGGATGGATAAACGAAGTGTGGAGTCTGTGGGCAGTAGAACGCTATTCAGCTGTAGAAGGGAAGGGCTTCTCTCACATACTGTAGCTCAGATGAACCTGGAAGACAGCCTGTTGATTGAGATATGCCAGACACAGAAAGACAGATATTTTAAGATTCCACTTATATGAAATAGTACAATGTGCAAATTCATAGAGACAGCAAGCAGAGTACAGGTTGCCGGGGAAGGAGGGAGGGGGAATTGGGAGTTAATGCATAACGGGCGCAGGGTTTCTGTTGGGGTGATGGGAAGGTTTTGGTAGTGGATGATGGTGAGGATAGCAAAATTTTTTAAATTAAAAATAACTAGTACTACATTTTGGTGAATGTATTCAGAAACTATTATTTATATAACCATGTTTAATTGTATGTATGTTTTCAAATATAAGCCTATTGATTTGCAAAGACTAACACACTCCCTTCAGAAAAAAAATATTTAAAACTTGAATTCCATGCTTGAGATAACCTTATCCATCAGTAGAGACAAGGATATTCTCTTAGAGCAGGGGTTCTTAACCTTTTTTGTTCCACAGACCCCTTTGCCAGTCAGGTGAAAACCACGGACCCCTTACTAAGTCCACACTATACTGTGTATTAATTAATAAATACATCACACCCGCACCATCAGGTCTCCACTAGAATAATGTTTTTTTGAATTTCATTTCAAGGTCATGGACCTCTTATTAAGAATCCTGAATTAGAGGCCAAATGAAAAATGTGTCAGTGGAAGCTCTTCGTTTTGAAGAAGGATTTGTGCTTGTATTTTCACCAATATTCAATATATTAAAATTGTCAATCATAAAATCTAGTTTTCTCAGATTCCTTTAAACTCCAACTTGTAAATCTTGTTGTTTTCTTCATAAATCCAGTGGTTTTGTTAAAATAATATTTCCTTAGTTTTTTATTTTTTTTTAAAGATTTATTTTATTTATTTGTCTCCCTACCACCACCCTGTGTTTGTGCCCTGCTGTGTGCTCTCTGTGCCTGCTCATCTTCTTTTTTAGGAGGCACTAGGACCTGAACCTGGGACCTCCCATGTGGGAGAGAGGCACCCAATCACTTCAGCCACCTCACCTCCCTGCTTTGTTGTATCTCTCCTTGTCTTTCCTCTCTGTGTCTCCTTGTTGCATCATCTTGTTGCATGAGCTTGCCACACCAGCCCGTCGTGCCTGTATGTCATGCAGACTCACTGTCTTGCTCATGTTCTCCAGGAGGCAGCAGGAACCAAACCCGGGACCTGCCATGTGGTAGGTGGGAGCTCAATTTGCTTGAGCCACATCTGCCTCCCACTAGTTTTTAAATTAATGTTTAATTGATAGATTAAATTCTCTCAAATGATTAGTCTCATTTACAAACATTTAAAATCCCTTAAAAATTTAAACCACATTTAACCATTTAACTCTTCTAATGTCAGACAGGGCCAATTTACAAATTGAACCCGTTGTTTGTCTCCTGGGGAGAAATGACCCAAGAGAAAAACTACCACTTGGACTGGTGTGACTCTATATTCCTTGGCCAGATTGCAACAAATCTCTTTTTCCCTGGTCTTTTTAAACTCTTATCTATCTTCCTGACCACCCTTCCAGAGTCATTAAATGAAGGGATTATCCTTTACCCTTTTAGAACTATGGCAGCCTGCCTGCCCGATGGCCCTCAGTGGCCCTCGCCTCCTAGTACTCCTGCCCTTGGATAGTCCCCTCTCATGTTGAATAGGGTTGCTCTGTACAACCAATAGGATATAGTGGAAATGATGGTGTGTGACTTCCAAGGCTAGGGCTTAAAAAGACATTGCAGCTGCTGCTTTGCTCTCTTGAACCTCTGGCTCTAGGGGAAGCCACATGCAATGTCCTGTGAACAGTCAAGGAATCCTACAGAAACATCCATGTGGTGGGTCCACGTGGTATCCCCATGGAGAGAGTCACATGTGAGTCCATACTGCAGCCCTATGGAGACAGCCACGTGGTGGGTCCACTGGCAGCCCTGT
>JAKSZT010054079.1:126397-173532 GCA_026826555.1 Tolypeutes matacus
GTGGGTCCACTGGCAGCCCTGTGGAGACAGCCACGTGGTGGGTCCACATGGCTGCCAACAGTCAGCGCCAACTTGCCCACCATGTGAGTGAACTACAATTGAAAGCAAATCCTCTAGCCCACTCAAACCATGAACATCTTGACTGCAACCTCCTGAGACACCCCAAACCAGAGCCACCCAGCTAAGCTGCTCCCAACTTTCTGATCCACAAGAACTGTAAGATAATAAATGTTCATTTTTGTTTAAGCCACTAAATCTTGAGATCACTTGTTACACAGCAGTAGATAGCCTATCAAGAAATAGCACAGGTTGGAGCTTAAGTTAAAAAAGCAATAGGGGGAAGCGGATATGGCTCAACCAGTTGGGGGCCCGCCTACCACATGGGAGGCCCTGGGTCGGGTCCTGGTGCCTCCTAAAGAAGACAAGCAGATGCTGCACCCACCGCAACCAGCTAGATGCTGCACCTGCCAGAAAGAGCAGATGTCTTAACTAGCAGATGCCACAAGCCAGTAGATGCCGCAGCCAATGGGGAGCAGATGTGGCTCAGGCTGTTGGGCACTCGCCTCCCATGTGGGAGGTCCCGGGTTCAGTTGCCGGTGCCTCCTGGAGAAGGTGAGCAAACAATGAGCAGACAGATGAGAGAACCATCTGGGGGAGGAGGGGATAAAAAAATAATAAAGTATGTAATCTAAGCATCTTTTAAAATACATATGAAAAAAATTTTATGTAAGCAAATGCACATATATGCATATATATCTATATATCATTTTACAAATAAAAAAATAATAAAGCAAATTAATAAATCTTAAAAAAAAAAAAGCAATCGGTGTTCATTATAGAAGATAAAGGGAAAATTTAAAACCACCCACATCCTCTTCCTCACCCTTCAAATATCTCTTGTAACCATTGTTGATTATCTCGCCTCTTCATTCCCAGCAAGTCTTCATAGAAATTTATTTTAAAATTGGGATTATCCTGTATTAATACTATGTATACAAACTACTAAAAAAGGATGTTTAATTGAACATGGAAATTTCTTTGGCAAATTATTCAGTTTGTCTATTTTTATTTACATTGAGGACTCAGTCTTATTAAATGGAAATAATTTTCTCATCAATACATACTGTCAATGCTTTGCCCAATTTTTCATTTGACTGTCTGTTTCATTTTGGTGCCCAGTGTCCTCACGGTTCATGGCAGCAAAGTCCAGCAGAGGCTGGGCACCTCCCATACTCTGCCATCAGTGATTGGCCCTGGGAGTGCTTGAAAGGATGTCCACAGGGACAGTGGCCAACCCTGGAGGCCAGGGCCGGGGAGGCTTTGGTCCCAAGCTTCCAATGCCGCCACCTGTAGCAAAGCCCCTCCTCTTCCACGGCCTCCTGCATTGCACCCATCTGAGTGAGGAGCAAGGGCATCAGGCTCAGGGAGACAAGGGAGACAAGGGCTGAGGCTGCTTCCTCTGCAGGACTTGAACCCCAGGATTGGCTGCCCAGGATTGGTCCTGAGGGCGAAGGAGAAAAATAAAGCAGAGAACGGGGGAAAGGGTACCAGGAATGGACGATGGGACAGCCTCAAATACTGTGGTCAGGGAAGGCCTCACTGAGAAGACAACTGAACTGTGGCCCAGGGAGATAAGGGAGCAGAGCATGCAGCTCTCTGGCGGAAGTACGTTCCAGGCAAAGGCCCGGAGATAGGAGCGGGCCTGGCTTAGGAAATCACAAGGAAGCCAGCGTGCCCGGAAAGTGGTGTGGAAATAAGCTGTGTCGGGCCTGTAGGCCATTGTAAGGATGGCAGCTTTTACTCTGAGACTGGGAGTCATTTAATGTATTAGAT
Organism: Tolypeutes matacus; assembly: GCA_026826555.1. Lineage (NCBI taxonomy): Eukaryota > Metazoa > Chordata > Mammalia > Cingulata > Chlamyphoridae > Tolypeutes > Tolypeutes matacus. The sequence continues at coordinate 128,231 of JAKSZT010054079.1, forward strand.
TTTTAAGCCCCTCAAATACCTGGCAAAGTTAAAATCATCATATGCAACAGCTTCCAAAGCACCCTCTAAATCTAATAAATTCTGCTCATAAATGGGGTAAATCAGCCTCTTTTCCTCTTAACCACTGATCAAAGTCTACTCAGCTTTAAAAAAAACTTGGTCTAGGGAGCAGATGTAACTCAGTGGCTGAGCACCAGCTTCCCATGTCCAAGGCCCTGGGTTCAATCTCTGGTACCTCCTTAAAAAAAAAAAAGACAACTGGTCTAATAGGCATGATCTCTGTTGCACAGTCTTTTAAACATTACAAGCACTTTCAATAACAAACACACCCAGACTGTCCTAATGATTACAAAATATATTCCCAAATTTCATGCAAAAATCATCATTGGTATGCCTGACTGCATTGCCAGGGGACCCCCAAATCCACACTGTTTAGCTAAGTTGGCTTCATTACCCTCACTCCCAGGGCATCTTTTTAGCTTTACTCTTGCTCAATTTTCAGCACTTGATTTGAAATAATGTTGCTCCCTTTGAATATCTTTATGTTTTGACTGACGTCTATCTTCTTTTATTCTTCTTTTACCTGCCTCTCACTACACCATAATTTGTAAATGAATTCAGCAGCCATTACTATATACATCTGGGTCTCTTCTGGTAAATGAACAAAACCTCAGGCTCCTTGTCAGCTGTGCAAGTAAAATAAGCAGTCACTAAGCAGACTTCGAGCCAAACTCAGTGGAAAACTCATATTCTCTAAGATTGAAAAAGCAGAAAGCATACAAGCAAGGGTCTTTGAAAACTAAGCAATAAACCTGGAAATTAACTTTAAAAGGATAACCCCCCCCAAACTATATCTACTTGTAATATTCATAGAATGGTAAAAACACTTCTGACTTTCTCAGAGAATAAATCAAAATTGCAATTAAGATTACTTGGAAATGGCCTGAGCCTCGTCCAAACTTAGGCTCCCCTTTCCAGTTCTGCAGTTCACGGTGGGCTGTGCAGGTATCTTCCTTTTGTCCCTCCAGAATCTCTCTCCTCCTCTCTCTACCTGCTTTCTGCCCTGGGAGCTGAGCCCACAGACTTCAGCAAAGGGGCCCGTTGCCCTCGTCCCGGCAGGAGATCAGAGGAAGGGAGAAGGGCGGGCTCGCTCTTTCTTCTCCCCGGCTGCCTCTCTGTGAGGCAGTAGCCCTGACTGTGACAGCACTGTTCCCCCGGGCGGCTTCCAGGGACTTGCTCGTCACCAGGTTCTTCTTACCCTCATCCCTTGAGATTCCTACACTATCCCCATAGTTCCCCTACACTTCACTCTCACTTTTTCTTATTCGTGCATTTATCAGTAAATCCTCCTCAAATTATCCACATTTGAGTATTCTATATTTCCTGTTGGGTGCCTGACTGAAACCCATGAAGTCGCCATTAACCGAGATGAAGAAATTGCAGGAGAGGTATGTTTGGAAAAGAAGCTCAGGAGTTGAGGTGGAGACATCCATCCAAGTGGAGAGAGTCCTTAGACAGCTGGGGGTAAGGATCTGGAGTTGAAGGGGAAGATCCATGCTGGAGATATAAATGTGGGAACCATCGCAGAGAGAGCTATTTGAAGACCTGAGACTCAAGGATATCCCCAATGAAGTGAGGGTCGACAGAGAATTCTAGATTCTAGTCAGGCAGTAGAAAAAGTAATGGAATCAAGGCTACTAGTGAAAGAAAAAAAACTAGATGGGGAAACGTCTCCTACCCAAATTAAGCAACACATTTGGGTTGCTGAGGAGTCTGGCTTTGGAGCCCCAGATGATTGGGTGACTATTAGAAAGGATAGCATCTGTACGCTGGGCCCGACTAGACTCCTAGCAGGACCGGCAGCCTCGGCAAATGGCTCCAGCCTCAAATCCATGGAGAAGGAGCAAATGCACTGCGGCCCGCATTTGCCCACCCAGTAACCACTGCCTACTCAGGGTGGCAGATCTTGTCCCCTCAGCTGGGTAAGTGACTTTTTTTTTTTTAGAAGGTACCAGGAATTGAACGCAGTACAAAGGAAGCTGGCACTCAACCACTTGAGCTACATCCACTCCCCATAACTGACTTTTTCACCCTCAGAAAATTTAGAATTAAAACAGAAGTGATGAAGGAAATCAAAACCCATTCTATGAATACTTTTTGTTCATTTGAGTTTGTGTGTTTGTATCTAAAATATTTGTAATATTTAAGAGAATCTGGCCTATTCGAGGAGCTAATCGATGAGTCTTACAACTTCAATTTGAAGGGTGTAGTGGATTTTAGATTTCTGAAATAAGCTAAAATTTTAAGAAAATTTGGTTAAGTTTATAAACATTATTGAAATATTTAAGATAACTCCAGTTACTATGTTTATAAGTATGATTGTATTTACAAGAGTTAACGTGTTTGCTTATTCAGGTTACAATTTTGTCCTCTCCAGCACCTGATATATTTATAAATTCAATATAGTCATATTATAAAAGCAGCTTGAAATGTTTAAGGGAATTTAATGAAGGAATTTAATCTGTTCTACTTCAGTCAACAAACATTTACCAGAAAAAAAAAAAAAAAAAAAATTTACCAGAGAATCAGTGAAAGTTTTGAGCTAAATTTCAAGGTTTTAAGAAAAACTAGATTGTTCTTTTTTAGGAGGTACCGGGGATTGAACCCAAGACCTCGTACATGGGGAAGCAGACATTCAACCACTTGAACTACATCTGCTCCCCAATAAGAGTTGGTTTTTTCATTTGTTTGTTTTTAGGAGGTACCGGGGATCAAACCTGGGATGCCGTATATGGGAAGCAGGTGCTCAACTGCTTAAACTACATCTGTTCCCCAGAAAAACTAGATTTTTAATTTGTAACTTTAATAAAATTAAATATGAATTTTAATCTCAAGCATTTATAAAGAATTGTTTCCCTCACATCAGGTCCTGGGAGGCCTTAAAACTCTGTCTGGCCTCTGACATCCTTAGTGGCCAAGACCCCACACTGTGCACCCACATTCTCCCTCCCGCAACCCACTCCCTCTAGTGGAGGAAACCCAGGGCCCTTCTTTGCCTCTCAGGTTCTCCATTTCCGTTTCTGGAAGGCCTCTTTTGCCATCACCTTTCTGTGCAAGGTTTTGCTTCGTTTTCCTCCTTCCAGGAGTGCAATTCTCTGGCTGCTGTCTTCGGCAGGGCTTACAGGAGCTTGGCCACTTTTGGCTGGACTTTGCCTCCAAACGCTTTTGATGGAATCTGAGGAGGAAGAGCGTGAGTTGATCTGGGAGAGTCAGACCCCACAACTGGGACTTCTCTCACCCAAGGCTGATTTATCCACTATTCACAGTAGGGACAGTGCCTAGGGACCACAGTACATTTAGGGGCCCATGAAAATGTTTTCATTTTCATTTCTTTTCAAATCAGAAGAAAAAACTGAGTATAATAGTAACACATGTAATAATGAATCCAGCTTGGAATGTTCATCTTACACCAACGCAGCCATAAAATATAATTTATGGCCCACAAAAGCAAAAGTGTCTAGGATCCATGAAAGTCATAGTGCATCACTGCCCACACAACTGTGGCCCCTCCCAAGGCCTCACCTTGACGCCAGCCTTCTCCTGGATCTCAGACAGCTCCCATGCTCTTCTTTGTCCTCCCCAAGTACAAACTCATTCTCTGCTTCTGATGGGGGCGCAGCCCCCAGAGACTAAGGAAGTTCCAGGCTAATGCTGAGCCTTTGTACTATGCCAATGGCTCTTTGTAGGTCCTGGATGAGGAGTGGTAGGAATAGAAAAGGTAACCAAGGAGGTTTCTGTTTTAAACAAAGTCCTGTCTGCCTCAGTGGGCACCAGAGAGGAAATTTCCTGTTGGGTTGTATGGCCAGGCCGCCCAGCCCCTTTGTAAACTCTCAGTAATTCCTGCCACCACCACCACACTGGTCTCAAGATTGCCCCTCCCTCCCCCACCCCCAGGACTCGTAAGCACATAGACCTTCTCCCACATCTAGACCAACCAACCAGAGAGCTCAGATGAGCTCAGAGCCCACAGGTCCTGGATTCATTCATCTAGGAAGCTAAGAGGCTTCCTAGATCTGTGGGCTTCTGGCTCTGCCCACCCCCTCCCAGCCCTAGTAAATCCTTCAGTATCCCATTCCTTTCCCAGCCTGGAACACTGCAGTAAGGCTTTGTCCTCATTCTAGAAGGTCTTCTTTGTCTCTTCTATAACCAGTTACCTGTCACTTTTTTCTTTTCAGAGCTCCAGAATGCATCTGAATTAATACTTTCAGATTCCAAATGGGGTGGGCCATTGGCAAAGGGGGCTCCAATTAAGGACTATTGGTGTATGTGACCTCCTTTTCTGTGCTCATGTCTCTAAACTTGAAATTTTGTCCAGGTCCCTGCTGGCAAAAGTAGATTTGACCAGTGATGCAGAGAAAGGTTTCTATAAAGGTCCCAGGGGCTCCGTTGAGTTGGAGAGATTCCACCATTTGATGGCCAGGGAGGGCCACGGGATCCTGCTCGGACTTGGATTTAATCAAATGGAATTTCCTCTGGGGATTCAAAATCTTGAAAGAGGGTATTTGTATAGCACTTGAGGAATTGGAAAAAGATGACACAGCTTGGCGATTCCTCAGAAAGTTTAACATTGAACTACCATCTGACCCAGCATTTCCACTTCCAGGTATATACCAAAAGAATTGAAAACAAGAACTCAGATATTTGCATACCAGTGTTCATAGTAGCATTGTTCATCACAGCCAAAAGGAAGCAACCCAAGTGTCCATTAACAGGTAAATGGATAAACAAAATGTAGTATATCCATACAACGGAATATTATTCAACTGTGAAAAGGAATGACGTTCTGATGCAAGCTACAATATGGGTAAACCTTGAAGACACCATGTTGAGGGAAATAGGCCAGACACAATAGGACCCTTATATGAAATACCTAGAATATACAAATTTGTACAGACAGAGAGTAGATTAGAGGTTACCGGGAGCTGGGGTGGGGGTGGCAGGACTGCATCAGGGAAAGAATGGGGAGCTATTGCTTGATGGGAACAGAGTTTCTGTTTGGGGTGTTGAAAAAGTTTTGGTAATCGATGGTGGTGATGGTAGCACAATATTGTAAATGAAGTGAATATCACTCAATTGTGCATATAAAAGTAGTTAAAGTGGGAAATTTTGTGTTGTATAATATTATAAAATTAAAACTTTAAAAAAAATTTAATTGAATTCTAACATAAACAAGTGTCTACCAGCCTCAAGTCTCCTACACACCCCCCATCCTTTTGAAAAACTCACTTTTCCCTGGAAAATCAACCATTTTATCTATATTTTCCTTAACAATTTTTTCATATGATCTTTTCATTTCCCAAGTTATTTACTCTTAGAACAGTTAGCAGAAATAGATAAAATCATAATCATAGTGGATTTTTTAATATACCTCTAAGAAAATGACAGATCAGATAAACAAAAAATGAGGATATAGAAAATTTAAATAATTATTATTATTATCCTAAATATATATATAGAGAGAGAGAACTCAGTGTTTGTTCGGTACAAATACCCATGGGGAAGTTAGAAAAATTGGTCATGTATTAAACACAAATAAATTATTCATTAATTATGTGGATATGGAGAATATGAAGCTAGAAACTTTGATTTAACCTTTTAAAAATATTTTTAAACTATAGATGTTAATTGGCAGTGGTGTTTGAAAAATAAAGCCGTGATCATACAAGTTCTTTGAGAATGAAGAGTCAAGTGAGAATTCCTGGTACTAAGCATGCCCTACATAAGACATGCTTTGGGATGACCATCCCCATAAATTACAGGGTTCGAGAGGGAGGTGTTGGGAATCTGCTTATCCAAATGTGTGTAGAGCTAGAACCAGCTTAAAAATCCCTGCTCATCATGGGATTGTACCCTACCTGTTCATAAGTGGAACTAAAGGTTTTTAAATTTTTAATCTGTTTCAGTTGACTTAATCAAGCATTAACCAAACAAAAAAGAGAACCAAGTATAGATAGAAATTTCATATAAAATAAAGGTAGCATATCCAGTGAGTGGGAAAAGATAAAGATAGGCTTTTTAAATAAGTGGTGTTGCCACAACTTAACCAGATAACACTCGAATAAACTTCAAGTGGATCAGAAAGCTAAATGTAAGGAAAAAAATAGAACTGGAAGAAAACTTAGATGAATTCCTCTATATTCTTGGAGTAAGAAAAAATGCTGCAATAAAAGAAAATATTGATGACATTGAATTAAAAAAAAAAAAACAGAAAAGTTTGGCACAGCAAAAACACTATACAGAAAGTCAAAAGGTAAGTGACAAACAGAAAAATATTTTTATCTTATATCATAGACAAAGTGTTAATGTCCCTAATTTAAAAAGAGCTTTAAAAATTGATGTGGTAGTTTGAGACTGTATGTTTTCCATAAAAATCGTGTTCTTAAAACTGGTCCATTCCTGTGGGTGTGAACCTATTGTGGGTAGGACTTTTTGATTAAGTTACTTCAGCTATGTCATGGCCCAAGGTGGGTCTTAATCCTCTTATTGGAAGCCTTTACAAATGGGATGAAAACAGAGAGAATCACAGAAGCTGGAAGGTGAAAGCAAGGAAGCCCGGAGGAGGAGGGAGAGCCCAACAGATGCCACCATGTACCTTGCCATGTGACAGAGGAGTCCAGGATCACCAGCAGCCAGTCTTCAGGCAGAAAGCATACCTGATGATGCCTTGATTTAGACATTTTCAAAGCCTCAGAACTGTAAATTTGCAAGCAAATAAATCCCCACTGTAAGAGCTGACCCATTTCTGGTATATTGCATTTTGGCAGCCTAGCAGACTAGAACAATTGAGAAGGAAATAATCAGTGTCATGATCGAAAAAATGAGGACAAGATATGAAGAGTTTATAGAAGAATAAATGCAAATGGCCTTTAAATAGGAAGGAGATGCTCAAGCTCAACCTCACTCATAATAAGAGAAATACAAATTAAAACTACATGAGATACAATTTCTCACCCATGACATTGGCGAAAAATTCTGTTGGTGAGGCTGTGGGTAGACAGGCAGTCTTAAAAGCTTCTGGTGGTCTCCAGGGGGACTTGCTTCAAAGGATTATCAAGCTAACAACCTGGGATGAGAGCATCAATAAACAAACAATGGGGTGTTCTCTCTCTTTATAGTTGAAACAGTTCTAAGGCTCTGCCAACTGGTAGAAAGGGTTTGAACATTTTCTTTTCTCTCTCCTTTAGATTATTGGAGGTAACATATGTCTTTTAACTTGTGCAATTGATTTTAAACTTTCTCAAATTTTAACTGCTTCCCTCTAACTAAAAACGTCTCATTTAAGATGTTTTCCATGGGTGGTGTCATGCTCCTCCATTTGGTTGAGAAATTCACATGCACACACACTTGACCAGCTTTCATTTATACAGGCAAAGCTCCAATGGTCTTCCAAAAAAAGGTGCTGGTGGGAATGATCCTCTTTTGGGGGAGAATTTAACAATATGTAGGATGTACCCTGTGGCCCCGCTATCCCACTTCTAACAATCTGTGCCAAGTAATGTGTACATAAGGCTATACATTGTGGCATTAATTGTAATAGCAAAAGCAAAAAAACCAAATCCCATCAAGATGGTGCTGGTTGACTAAACCATGTCCAACTGCACGATGGAATACTGTGCAGCTGTCAGCAGGACTCAGGAAGACCTCGATGACCTGATGAGGAGTGATCCCCAGTAAATATTAAGTGGAAAGGCAAAGTGCAAAACAGAGTTTATGGCCTGCTGCCTTTTGTGCAATAAGGAGAGAATGTAAATATATTTCTAAAAGGAAACAATGGAGGGATGAACCAAAATCTAATAGAATAGCTACTATGGTAGAGGGGACAGAGATGATGAAAGTGAGAATTTTTTGGATGTATCTTTTTTCTGTAGTGTGACTTTAGAAACAAGTAAATGTTTTATATAATTAAAAAAGAACCACTTAAATCAATATGGGAAATGTCGCTACAAATTGAAAGGCAACTGAAACATTTGAACCTAACTGTACATCAAGTTGGTGGCATAATTAAAGAGAGACAGAAATCATTTCAAATTTTTAAATGCAACATGTTAACTGTGTATCTCTAGTGGGATATTTACTAAAAGCACAGAGAAGTACAAAGACACCTTAAACCACCTTTAGTGGGCTTACTGTTAGTAGTAATACTGGTATTATTATTGAAAATATTTAATTTTGTAAGTTAAAACAAATCTATAATTGTAATAATGACGTTAAAATCCAAGAGAGAAAAAAGTTAAAGTATAAAATCAAAGAGGCAAGTAAAAACTCTATTGTCTGAGATTTGAATCAGAAATATTAGTATGAATTTGGCTTTTTCATTTTTGTTAAAGGTATTACCTAGCTCTGTCCACCAAAAAGGCCTAAAAACAATAACTCAGCAGCAAGTACTCCTAGGGCCCAGGTTATGGTCTTTAAATACTATCTTCCAATAAAAAGAAACCCAGGATCTTTGGAGAAACAGCTGCTTGAGATTTAGGGTAGAAATAGCCAAGATAATCCTGGGACATCTTGTACCAAAAAAAAAAAAAAAAAAAGAAATCATAAAAGGGACAGATGTGGCTCAAATGGTTGGGTGTCTGTCTCCCATATGGGGGGAACTGGGTCCAATCTCTGGGACCTCCTGGTGAAATAAAGAAAAATACAGAAGGCGCGCGGGCCACCAGGCCCGCCGAGCCACACAACAAGATGATGCCGTAACAGGAGAGTGACACAAGGGAGAGCCAAGATAAGACGCGCTGAAAAAAACAGGAACTAAGGTGGTGCAGATGGCAGAATGCCTCTTTCCCACATCGGAGGTTCCCAGGATCGAATCCCAGTGAAGACAGGAGGAGAAGGATGAGAAGAGAGGGCAGGAAACAGACACGGAGAATTGCCCAGAGAATGGACACACCAAAAAATGGCAAAAATAGGGGGGATGGGGGGTTAAGGTGGATAAAAGTAAGTAAATAAATAAATTTAAAAAAAAAAAAAAGGAAAGAAATCATAAAGACCCATGAAGTCATGTCAACAAGTACCCAGAGCCACCTGAAAGGGCACCAAAAGGGATACTGACTGAAATGGATCGAGGCGCATGAACATATCCGAATCCATGACGGCTGTCTTAGTTTACTAGGGCCGCTATGACAAACACCACGCATTTGTTGGCTTACGCAACAGGAATTTATTGTCTCCTAGCTTTGGAGGCAAAAAGGCCAAAATCAAGGTCTCAGCAGGCCATGCTTTCTCCAAGTCTGGAGCAGCCTGGGGCTGGTTTGCTGCAATCCTTGGGAGTCTCTGGCTGCCATCTCTGCCTTTGCCCCTGGTGATCTATCACCTTGGTCTTGTGTAGCTTTCTCTGACCGACTGTGTCCGAATTCCCTCCACCTTTTAAGGACTCGGGCCATATGGATTAAGGCCCACCCTGATTCAATTTGGCCTCACCTACACAGGATCTTCAAACGTCCTGTTCACAAGTGAGTCCACCCCTTAACTAACAATATCTTCAAAGTTCTGCTTACGGCAGGCTTACACCCACAGGAGAGAGGGTTGGGACTTGACTGACATGAATCAATCCCGACAAGCACATAATGATATTGTCAAAGAAAAAGAAAACACCTTACTGGTCACCATTGCAGAGTGTTAGGGCAACAACACAACACCATGAAAAGTGATAAATAAAAAGGAAAGAATTAAGTATTTATTTTTGCCTTTCTGTACAAACTGCATTTCAGAGTTGACGAGGGGCAATTTTTATTTACAGAAACATTCCAGCTGATAAATAAAGCAAGAATGATAGAATCAGAAAATTGCCATTTTGCAATCCCTAGTGAATAATGTATGTAGGCAGCAATCATCAATGGGTGCTAAAATCATTAAGAGAAATGTTGGAACTATGTAGTGGATGTTTCATGCTGTCAACTGCAGTATCTGCAAGCCACAGGCCTTGCCACATCTGCAAGCTGCAAGCCTTGCCTTAGCCTCGCCTGCGAGGCATAACCCCCTCCCCCGTTCCCCCCTTCCCTCTCTCCCACTTCCTTGTTCCTCCTCACCAATCAGAGCTCTCGCCCCAGTTATTGCCTTATTTGGACAACCTTGCTTCACCCCCTACTGTTCCCAATTCTGCCCTCCTGCCCTAGCAACACCGAGCCACCCTATAGCAATCTTCCACCCCTGGCTAGAGGACCGCCCCGTTTCCTACAATGTATATATACGTTGCACCTCCCCAATAAAGCTCTCTCGCTCTCTCTTCTTTTTCTTCCCCCGCACTCAGAGGACTCGAGTCTTTCTTTCACGCGCGGTCCTTACCAGATACCCCCCACACCCACACCGTGAAGACCAGAGAGCCCCTGACGCCACTCTCTGACAACTTCTTCACCCCTGCCGTGCCCGGAGTGCACACCGGACGGCCCACAACTAGCTCGTGTCGCTCCCCGGGCTGCAGCAGGGCTGATCACCCTCAGGCTCGGGAACAAAGCAACAGTCAACCCCATGAATCTGCTAATTAGCCCTGGCAGCAATGAAAGTGTGACAACCAGACACCGTGTGCCTCCTGATGTGATGTGATGTGACGTGACGTGACTTGACGTGATGTGATATAGTCGAAAGTGCACAGCACCACCTGTGAAGCCTTCTTACCTTAAAAAAGGAGGGAGACCTGAATCTAGAGGAAACAGTGAGCAAATTCAGAACATCATGTTGAACATTCTACAGTGCAAATGTCCTAGGATTCCATTAAAGAAAGTGGGCAGAAGGATGAGGACTGTTTTAGGGACTCACAGAAAAAAAGTTTTTTTTGTGTTTTGGTTTTTTTTTTGTAATGGATCAACCTTGATTCAAATAATTCAGCTGAATAAAATGCTTCTTTTAAGACTATAAGAGAAATTTGAATATTACCTAATATAAAGAAATTACTATGATTTTGTCATATGTAATAATGTTGAGATGGTTGTACTACTGAAGTGTTTCCAAATAAAATATGATGTTGGGACATGCTTTACCCTACTCTGGTTACAATGAGAAAAACTTTGAGCAGGAATAGATAAAATAAGACTGCAACTGTTAATTACTGAAGGGGGATGATGTACACAGATTTGGTAAACTATCTTTTATTCACAGCTCCAGGAAGTTGCCCCAAATCCGTCTTCAAATGTGGGATAGATATCTGCAGCCAATGTATCCTTGCGCTGTCGCCCACACTAGCTCGAGGGTAATAGTTGCAACCATTCATGGATAATCTGTAAATAAATAACTTCATGATTATTTCGAAATACCGGATATGAATATGTTCCATTGGATTTTAAATTGATTCACCATAAAATGTCAATGTGGCAGAGGTCAATGAAAGAAAACAAGAGATGTTAAATCTTTAAAATATAATTTTAACTTTTGGAAAATTTTGAATGGTTTCTAAAGAAAGGTGTTTAAAATTTTTATCGCCTATTGGTACAAAATGTCTCATTGATGAGAACTATCAAGAATTTGAAGAGATTTTTACTTGCAAGTCTTAATCAGGAATTTCATGTAGCCATTTCAAGCATAAAACCTAACATTAAAAAGTTTAAGTTTTTCATCTGAAAAATATAAAATATTGTCTTTGGAAATTTTATGTGAATACAATACTTTATATATATTCTAATATTTGTATTTTACATTTATAAATATGTAATGCAAAATTAAGCAATGAATTTTTTTCAATCAAGTCACATTTGGATGTCCCCAAATTCTCCAATGTGTCATGCAAATATTATCATTTTCTATGAATTCTAATGATCTGAGAAAGATTAGGAAGCACTGCTATAGATTCATCAAAAAAATAATACAAACCTTTATGCCCTTTGATATTGTAGGTTAACTTCCAGGGAGATTAAACTGCAACTTTATAGTGAATAGCCCAGAAAGAATTGATATGAGGAAGTGTTTTTCCTCTAATAAGTAGCGCAGCTTAAATGTAAAAATTTTTTAAAGCCAGCAACAACCTGTTCCCCCTAAAGTCTGGTCTTATTTCTGTTTCTTAGGTTCCACGAGGGTCTCTAATACCATTTCTCTTACCTTGTTGAGGAACGTCATGACTAGCCCAGCATGCTGAATTCTCAAAGTAACTAAGGTAAACCTTCCCCATGGAATAGATGAGCACCCTGAGGTTGGGTATCTAACATACTGCTGTGCTTTACTTCTGCAGGTTTGAGTCACTTAAAGATGAAATACAGGGCACAGCACCAAATGACATAGAGAGCTCCAAATCCATTAAAATATGGGGAAGGGCTCTACCTCAAAATTCTAAACAAGGAAAGTGGATGGATCTGGGTATCTGGGTGGGGGATACGCTGGAGGTCTCTGTATGGGTTTTGTATTATTTCTGCAAATGTCCTGCAAATTTGAAATTGCTTCAAAATAAAAAGTTAAGAAAGATAGATAATGATCATGATAGATAGATAGATAGATAGATAGATAGATGATAGATAGATAGATAGATAGATAGATAGATAGATAGATAGATAGATAGATAGAAAAAGCAAATATGGCAAAACATTAAGAGTTGTTGAAAATGGATAGTGGGCATAATGATATTCATTGTACTAGTGTTTGAACTTTTCTGTATGTTTGCAATCTTTCACAAGAAAAAGTTGGGGGAAAAGTCCTAAACTAGCAGTTTCCTAAAGTAAAATGCAACTCTTGCAACATCATCATAAAAGATCACCCATAAGTATAATGATGGAAGAATCTTTAAAAGTACATGTGGTTACATAAATAAGAAGACTTCCTGGTAATGCAACACTGTGCAGTTGCAAAACGGGCAGGACGTTCTTCATGTACTGAAATGCTAACTTCAGTGCCTCGGGCAGGAAAGCAGAGGTTTCTCCTCTAAAGAAAGTAAAGGTGACTTCATCAAAATTTAAACCAACTGCATTTAAAGGATACCATAAACACAGCAAAATAATAAACCATAGATTGGGACTATATATTAGAAGCACATATAAGTGATCAAAGATTTGTATCTCAAATATGTACAGAATTCCTACAAGTCAATATAAAAGACAAAGAGCCCATTCTAAAAGTGGTCAGATTGTGGACAGAAATGAGCCTGATTAATACTCACAGAAATGTACATTAAAATAATAATGCACTGCCATTATTATTGTATTGAAACTATAAAGAAATGGAGAGGAAGCTATATACCAACCTTGTGAAATTGGTCATTTCTAGGAAAAATAGAAGTAGTAAAATAGAAAAAGGAAAGAGATCAAAGTGGGCACCAGCTGTGTCTTTAGCATTTTATTGTTTTAAGCAAAATCTATGAAGCTAAACTAGAAAAGAAATAAGGAAAGAAGGAAGCAAGCAAGAAAGGGAAGAAGGGAGGATGAAAAGAAGGAAGGAGGAGGGAGGGAGGAGGCAAAAAAAGAAAGAAGGAAGGAAGGAAAGAAAGACGAATATTAATATATGCCAGAGGAGAGACCTCTACAGGTTGGTACCAAATCCATCAATTAGCAAGCCCCACATATGTACCCAGTTCTTCTAGCAAACTCTTCAGTTCCTCGTTCTTAAATATGAAATCAAAATAGCCAGACAATTAAGGACATCTTTCAACATGAACAAGACCAAGAGAAACAAATAGAAAAAAAATGACAAAGGAGGAAAATGAAGTAATATATAAAAATTAATAAAACCACTTAAAAATCTTTAAATTACTACTTTCAGAGATTTAGAAATATAGAGAATCTATAAAATAAGAATAAAATATGATGAAAAAAATCACAGAACAAGAATGAATTCTTAATCTTGGAAATTAACCAATATGAGAATCCGTTGTGTGCCTACTCTTATTAACAGGCAAAAGAATCATGGTGATAAAGAGACAGACTAAAAATCTTCCATGAAAATAAAGAAGAAACAAACAGATTATCCGCAAGGGAATGAGACTCAGAATGCTATTAGTCAATGAAGATTAGGCAACAACAGAGCGATGACGTAATAATTCTGACGGTGGATAATTTGCAACATAGAACTTCACTCACAGCCAAATTATCAATCAACTATATGGTTAATAAAGATATTTTCAGGCAGGCATGACTCAGAAATTTATCTTTTAATAGAGAATTATTTAAAGATATGTTACAGAAAGTGATAGAGTTCACAAAAAAGAGAAAGAAAGGAGATCCAGAAAACAACTCCAACCCAAGAAAGCAGATGTGCAAATGGCCTGATGGGAGAGGTGCTGCAGATATATGGAGAAATGCCTGGAATGAAGCAAGAGGGGACAATGAAGCAGAGCTCTGAGACGGAAGTCTCCTGGGGAGGTGAGAGATAGAGGAAAGAATATATGATGTGACTGAAAATTTGTGAAGGAGCGTTATCTTCAGAAAGTTTTTGGAAGAAGAAAATGCAGACACTATAAAAGTTTGTAAAAGATAAATTCTACAGGAAAGAACATTTAATATGGTGAATTATTTAGCTCTTCAATGGGCAACTTTTTAACTCATAATAAATACTATATTACAATTGAAAAAAGAAAATAAAAACAACTACAACAACAACAACAAAAAAATCCTAAACTAGAATATTTGTCAAGAAGAGTATTTGTCAAGAGACACCACAAGCCACCTGATAACCGTGGAGGGAAGTATTTGCTTTATAATGGCGACATCTGGCGGTCACCATCTCCACCCAAAGACTAAATTAAATATCACTAATAGTGGGATAATGTGACATTGTGTCACCTTATGAGGTGCAAAATGAAGCACACAGTATAACACATTTAGGAGTGTCCCTGAAGGACAGTAGAGGAGGAAAATTCACCTGGAAGCAGAATTTTTTTATAGTTTAACTTTTTCATTTTGATATAATTGTGTATTCACATACACTCATAAGAAATAATACAGAAAAATCCTGTGTACCCTTTACCCAGTTTCCGCCAATGGTAACATTTTGCAAAACTGTAGCACACACAATATTACAACCAGGTATTGACATCGATACAGTCAAGGTACAGAAAGTTTCATCACCACAAGGATTCAAGTTGCTCTTTTAAAGCCACATCCACCTCTCTACTCTGCCCAGGTCCCTGGGTTAGGATTTTTAGATCTTATTGCTTTGTCTTTCCTTAGAGAGAGAGAATCTAAGGTCACGATCGTAGTAGTTGGTCAGATCAGGGACTTAGAAGGAATAACATCAGATGGTGGATGACTATGAAGATTGAGAAAGAGATGTTTGATGGAACTCTCAGAAGGACCTAGTTTATAAGAATCCATGTGTCCCTTGTGAATGCTCAGCAGAAGTCTCTTAGTGTAAGCAGAGCTCAATTAGGTAGATGGGATGACCTAATTTACAGAGTCAGTCAACCTCCTGCCCCAAGGAACACAGTGCTTGCTCAAAGCGCCCGTGATGACAGTGAGAAAGGTAATACCTGACTTAAACAACCAGGTGTCTCTTGCCAGGGCTGCTGTGGCTACCCCTCCAAATACCATACCTCAAAGGAGCTAGCCATTTGTCGTTGGTGGATTGAACATTTATTTATTCATCCCCTTGCCTGTCTAACCTCTGTCATACCATCATCCATGGACTTAACTAATGTCCTCTATAAGATCATGGTATCTCCCATTTTATTGCTTTTGACTAAGAAATGTGTATCAAAGCAAAAGTAGTGAAGCAATGGACAAATTCAACAAATTCATTGGTTTACAAATCTCCTCATTCAGAAACAGCTCGCCTTATAGAAAGGCAGAGTGGCCCATTAGAGATTCACCAACTCCTCCTGAAGAAAAACACCTTGCAAGGGTGATGTTTGCAGTATATAGTATATGTTGCTTCTCCTATATCTAGGATGTATAAGTCCTGGACAAGAGGTAGAGATGGGAGTAGCATGTCTTGTGATCCTATCTGAAAGACCCACTTGTAAATTGCTTGCATCCCATATCTGGACTTTGGAATCTGCCTGTTTAAAGATCTTACTACCCAAGATTAAACTGCTTCCATCAGGAGACACAACGACTCTACTAAATTAGAGGCAGAGACTGTCATCTAGCTGTTTGAGACAAAATAAAGGGTTCCATTGTTAGCTGGGGTGACTGACCCTTATTATCATGCATTCAGAGTTGCTGCAGCCACACAATGGGGTCAAGAAAGGTTATGGGTGGAATTCAGGAGATTCTCAGTGGTAAAAGTTATGAAAGAACATGCAATCCCCTATGGGTAAGATCAGCAAGGGGTTAAAGTCCTCAGGAGTAAATATTCAATCACTCCTAACACAAGTTAAATTATTGGTCTCAATTCTTCACTGCCCTGTAGAATAATAGTATCTATATACTCATAGTGTATAGAGTGTACTTCTCTGTCCCTTGATTTGGGCTTGTTCACATGAAATACTCTGGCTAATGGTGTATTAGTAAATGTGATACGAGCAAAGGTTTGAAACATGCTTGTATAGTTGGATTTGCCCTCTTGGGCCCTGACCAAATTAAGAACATGCCTTGAGTGGCCACTGGTTGAATGAGGAGACACATGGGTCTAACACACTGTTTAAGACCAAGTCCAGCCAGACCCAGCCCAGATCATTTGAGCCAGGCAACTCACAGAGCTGTGAGTAAGAAATAAATATTGCTGTAAGTCACCTAAATGTTGAAGTTGTTTGGTGGAATGGAATACAGTATTCCTGTGGCAATTGCTGACTGATACAACCTCCAGTGAAGAATCCTGACTAGCTGAAATATTAGTCAAAGGCAAGAGGAATATAAAATGTGTGGCAAAAAGTCAAATATCATGTAGGCCCTCATGATCCAATACATACGTAGGATTAGAACCTCTAACTTTCTTGTTATTTATCATATATTTAATTTCTCTTTTTTTCTTTATCCCTTTCATTGAATGTAGGATATGTACTGATAGTGACTAAGTTTATCCATTAGCTGTAGATATTAGAATTGATATAGGATCATCTCTAGAATTAGAAAAAAAATAGATATTGGTCGAGAGCTTGGACAAGAGGCTGGATACAGTGACTTGACATGGTTTCATGCTGTCCCCCTTGGGGAAGAGGGTGAGTGCATGTTCAGTTTTATGTTGCTTACATTCCTTCAGGCAGAGATGCTAAAAAGTTGCATGGAAATAGGTGGATGTGGCTATACTAGACAGCCAAGAGGTAGAATGTAGCAGGTGTGGATATCATTTTAATGTATGTGCCCATGTTTTATATATTCCTGTTAATCACCCAGAAAACACTGCTTGGTTGGTTGGTTGGTTGGTTGGTTGGTTGGTTGGTTGGCTGGGTAGTTGGCTGTCTGGTTTTGTGGCAGCTAGTTGAAGGTAGCAAATGGCTGAGCCTGGAATCAAAGCCAGTGTATACCCAGCTCCAGGAATCTCGTAAAATCATAGAACGAGGAGTTGTGTAACTCTAAGGATTTTGGAACAGGGCTAGGAAAGCCCTTAGGGACCTGGCTGAGGGGAAGTTGAGTTCAATGCATTAAGTTTGGGTTTATTGGGAGATTTTGATGTGATTCACAACCACATCCACACATAATAAAGTTATTCTTAGCCATTCTACTGTAGGAATGGCTTCTAAGAGCTCTCCTCCTACCCACTGTCCTGACTAAATAACCAGACATCATCTCATGGTCAGGACCAGGGCTCGTGGTGCAATATAAACGTGTCCTTTATGCCTGAGACCAGAAGGATGCATGGTCAGTGGAGAAAAAACATGGTTTGAAATATACATAGGCTAAACATTCGCTGTATTAGAAACCATGCACGTGTCCCCAGACCAAGTTTTTCTCCCTAGGTCTGGTTTTTAGAATGCTGGTGATAAACTAAGCCTGATTTATTATATGACCATCCTGTATGGGGAAAGACTGTAACTTTGGGTACCTTTGGTCAACCTTAAGAGATATAGCAGGGGGATGGATGTGGCTTGGGTGGTTGGGCGTCCATCTCCCATATGGAGGGACCTGGGTTCAACCTCTGGGACCTTCCGGTAAAAATTTTAAAAAGAAAAATATAGAAGGCATGTGGGCCACTGGCCCCGTGTGAGGGTGCACTGCCAAGCCCCGCGAGCCAGTGAGCCGTCAGGCCCCGACCTCTGGTGAGATGCCAGTCCCTGCAAGCCACACAGCAAGATGATGACATAACAGGAGAGTGACACAAGGGAGAGCCAAGACGCGACGCACCGAAAAACAAGGAACTAAGGTGGCACAGGTGGTAGTAGGATTCTCTCTGAGGATCGAACCCCAGTGAAGAAGACAGGAGGAGAAGGCCGAGAAGAGAGGGCCAAAAAAGGACACAGAGAGTTGCCCAGCGAATGGACACAGAAATAGCAAAAAAAAAGGGGGGGGGTGTAAAAATGGATAAAAGTGAATAAATAAATAAATAAATCCTTAAAAAATGTATAGGGGAGGAAGATTCGGACTATAATTAGTAGTAATACTTTGACGATGCTCTTTCATGATTTGTTAACAAATGTTTCACAACAATGTAGGATGTTTGTTGGGGGGTGATGTGTGGGAGCCCTGTATGATGTTATGCATGTTTATTTTGTAAGTTCAAGATGTTTACTGAACACTCATAGTTTACATATGTTCATGTATGAATGATATACTTCAATAAATTGTTTTTTTGTTTTTTTTTTTTTAAAAAAAAAGAAAGAAAGAAATATACAGAGTCAGAAGCAAGTCTGTGGAAAATTCCTTCCAACAGCAGACATATAAAAATTGAAAGCTGGGAAGCGGCTGTGGCTCAATCAGTAGGGCTCCCGTTTACCATATGGGAGGCCCCGGGTTCGGTTCCCGGGGCCTCCTGGTGAAGGCAAGCCCGCCCGCACGGCGTGGTTAGCTGACCCAGCAAGCACAAGCAGCAAGGGGGGGATAAATGAATAAATAAATAAAATCTTTAAAAAAATAAAATAAAATAAAATGCTTTGAAAAAAAAAAAAATTGAAAGCAAAAGGTTTGGTTCTCAATAACCACAAGCCAATACAGAAATTCTATGGGTAATGCAGAGGAAATAATTATAAACACACCCCGAATAGGTTGTTGTATTATTTGATAATAAAATTAATAATTAAGAGTGAATGATATGGATGAACACATTGGGAAAAAGTAGATTTAAATATCTTGATAATTTGGTATGAAATACTGACATCAACAAAGATAACATCAAATTTATAATATGCCACAGTGAGGACATAATCCACAAACAGGTTAACAAGCATCATTAATTCAAAGAGAATTTGAGATTAGTCGCTACACAAGAAAAAATGAAATGTCCTGAAATCTTACAGCTCATATTTGAAAGAGAGTTGGTAGAGTCTTCTTACATTTGACAAAATCCTAGAAAGTTACAAGACATTACCAATGAGTTGTGAAGTTGAAAGACACTTTTCTAAACTGTCAATTTAAATATTTTTAATCAACCATACTAGACATAGACTGAATTATCTTTCTATTCTCTAGGAAATATTACAAAATTATTGTCACATCAAAAGGTGATCAAAGAGTGTGCAGTCAAACCTGAAGGCTTTTGTTGTATTGTAGAAGTGTGTCAGGCAGTTACCTAATAAAAGTGTGTTATTTTTCTAGATTTGTGGTATTTGAGATAGATGTCAGCTGTGTGCAATTTGCAAATTGTTGTGATTTATTTTTTCATTCTAAATAATCACTCACTTTCGTATCTAATTTTTGGGGGGGTAATTTTGTATTTTTTTAAAGAAGGTCTCAAAAATTGTAAAAGCTTCAGGCCTCACAAAATTTTGATCTGAATGCTACATTAGACAAGCTACTTAGTTCTCTGAGTCTAGAGAGTGAGTGGGGAGCTGTGGGGAAGTAGTATACTGAAGCTGGGGAAGATAGAGGCTTCAAAACCACAAACTGTCTTGATGCTAAGGGTTTGGGTTTCTCTCCTGCAGAAAACGGGGAGCCACAGAAGAGCTTTAAGTAGGGAGTCACATGGTCAGAACTATGCCTTGGATAGATATTCTGAGAGCTGCAGAGAAGTGTCTGGAGAAAGACGAGAGTCAAAGGGACCTGTAGCAACCTATTGCAAGACTCCAGGTGAGAAACGATGAGGTCTGAGGATCCAGCCGTGAATTTACCCAAATTTCAGGAGAGGCTATGGAGAGAACGGTTGCTTAAAACACAATGATCATGGGAAGCGGATGTGGCTCAATCAGTAGGGCTCCCGTTTACCATATGGGAGGCCCCGGGAATCGAACCCGGGGCCTCATGGTGAAGGCAAGCCAGCCCACGTGGCGCGGTGAGCTGACGCAGCAGGACGACCCAGCAAGGGGAGACAAGCAGACACAGAAAAACGCACAGCAAATGGACACAGTGAGCACAAGCAGCAAGGGGGGGGGGGGGATAAATGAATAAATAAATAAAATCTTTAAAAAAAAAAAAAACACAATGATCAGATTATTCTCCTTTAACTTGTTTATTTAGATATATTCTTCAATTTTCTGTGTCCTCAGGATATCTCCATAAGAAACAACTTATATGGTTCTACAGTTTAATCAGATTGCTATCAGAGTTTTTTGATCTGGTGTTAATCCATGGATAATCTTCACTTCACTAATAAACAATATTATAAAGGTGCCATAACTCAAGCATCAGATCATCCTTTGGCATAATATAAAAAAAAAAAAAAAAAAAAACTTTGTTTTTTTTAAATTCCTGGTATAGCTTGTAAATAAAACTAGGTCACAAGATGCAAATGTCTTTTACAGGAAGAACCAGCTTTGCGGCTACCACTGTCAACTTGGGCCAACTGCAAATTTTACATATTTTTAAAATTATCTAGCATTGTTGATTTGGAATGCCGATTTGTTCAGAGAATTCCCCCAAATTGCCACTATTTGTGAGAGAAAGATAAGTGCTTTTGTGTTTGTCTCAAAAAGAAACAGACACACTCAATAGCTATCTTTTCTCTTCTGTTTACCAAATAGTACTCGCAGAAACAGTCTGTGGTAGTGCAAATTATCAAATAATTATTTTAAGATGCTTCTTCATCATACCATAGTTTTATGTGTTAATTTGACTCAGCAGCTAAAATAATGTCTTTGGCCTTTATTTGCCAAATGCCAGGATCCTTACAGGTTTTGAGAAAGAGAAGGAATAGAAATGCTGAATCTGAGCAACTGGTCTGTTGCTCCTTAGATCATATTGTTGTGGTTTTTTTTGTTTTGTTTTGTTTTGTTTTTAAAGATTTTATTTATTTATTCATTTATCCCCCCCTTGCTGCTTGTGCTCGCTGGGTCAGCCAACCACACCGTGCGGGCGGGCTTGCCTTCACCAGGAGGCCCCGGGAACCGAACCTGGTGCCTCCCATATTGGTAAACGGGAGTCCCACTGATTGAGCCACAGCCGCTTCCCATATTGTTTTTAATAATAAGCTTTTTTTTTTTTCTACCAATTAGCCTGCTAAAGTAGGAAGAGAGAAATTGTTCTTTCAAAGATTCGACCGGAAAATGGGCATTTATACTTACAGAATTTGTGATGTATAATAATACATTGTTAAAAGCTAAACCGTATTCCGCATATCATTTTAACCATGTAGACAACATCTAGACTAATCAAAATGCTGAGATGTTTTTATACGGCCTTGTGTGATGGGAGCTCGAATGCTGATAACCACGTATTTTCCACTTTCATTACACACCCCTGAAAAATAAAGTGGATTCTCATGGGCCATTGTCCAAGCTGAAAACAGGTGAGCTGTGTGGGATTCTCTTAGCTGATCGGGCTGAACCAGCTGGTCCGAGACCTCAAAAGCATGAATGGCAGGAATGGCTGCAGGCCAAGGAAGATAAGATCAAAACTTTATCTAAGGAGGAAAAGAACTAGAAATAAGTCTCCCCCACCTCTTTTGTCTGTACATGACATCTTCATCAATAGTGGACCATTTAATACAACACGCCTTTATATGCCAGGGGTTACTTTAAGTCACAAGCACAGGCTTGATTGTGAAATTAGAATGTCCACCACAATTTATTAATCAACATTGAGCACCTTCTTCCTACATGGGGGGTCCCGGGTTCAGTCCCTGGTACCTCCTAAAAACAAAAACAAACAACAAGCAAACAAATGAAAAAACCAACTTGGGGAGCTGATGTGGCTCAGTGACTGAGCGCCGGCTTCCCACATATGAGGTCCTGGGTTCAATCCCCGTCCCTGGTACCTCAAAAAAAAAATTTTTTTTTGACCTTCACTCAAAGATGTCTTCTCCCTTCTCCTTGGGTGAAAGCCAGAGCTGGCAAACTGCAGTTTTCGGAATAGGGTTCTTTTCAAACTTTTCTCTACTGCCCCTCTCTCAGACTCCTAAGGACAGCTTTGGGCCTCTCTGGGATTAGAACGCAGGGAAGGAGAAAAGGAATGAGAGAATATGTTCCCATTTGGTACTATCCTAAGCTGGCTTGGTGCTCTCTGGGCCTGACAGGTCTTTACAGCTGACCCTTTCTCACGTGGGTTCCCTTGAGAGGCCCCTCTGACTACCGCTCCCATACTGCAGGCAGTGCTCCTTTGACTGGCTGCTTCTTACCACCCCCCACCCCACCCCCACTCAGCATCTGCCTGTAGGACCCTCCAGGGCCTCACTGCCAGGCACCCACCCGCACAGGATTCTTAATCCAGATTACATTCCTGCTACCATCTCCGAGAATCTGTGGTCTTTGCTCTGCCTTGGGAGAGAGTGCGGTTATTGTCCAAATACAGATTCTCCACCGTTCCCTGACCACTTTGGCTTTCTCAGCCATGAATCAGATGCCGGTTCTCTGGGTCCCCTGACAGCAGAGACTATCCATCAAATGGCCTGGATCCCTGAAGGAGGCCAAACTGGAACAACAGAGCGACAACAGATGAAGAAATCTGGCAGAACAGACCGGGGGATCCATGAAGGCCAGAGCTTGGATTGAGCGGTCC
This sequence comes from Tolypeutes matacus, assembly GCA_026826555.1. Taxonomy (NCBI): domain Eukaryota; kingdom Metazoa; phylum Chordata; class Mammalia; order Cingulata; family Chlamyphoridae; genus Tolypeutes; species Tolypeutes matacus. The sequence goes on from JAKSZT010054079.1 coordinate 151,159, forward strand.
TTCCAAGCATAGGGTATGGTTTCTAGGGTTTGACGTTAAAAGAAACAATTCTCCCCCACTAGGGCCCTACAGGTCTGCTGCAGAAACCCCATCTGAAGGAACTTCTGGCAAGTATTCTGTTCGTACATAAGAAAAACACCACTATTTTACCCCAGGATTCCAAGAGAATAAGTGATCGTAATATGAGTATCATTTGGGTTATCTTTGCAAAGATCCTTGGAAATATCTAGAACAATTTGAGGAGCCTTTCCTGGGGGAATAAGGTACTTGAAGCTAATAAGTCAGTGGAGGATTGGAGCATGCAACTTGGGAGTATAGTGGACGCCAGGAGGGCAGGGAGTTTTATCTGTTTCACTTGCTGCGGTATCCCCAGAACCTAGAACACAAGCAGGTGCTCAATGAGTATTTGCAGAATGAAGACATGAATGAAAGAATGTGCATATACCAAGAAAGGAAGCCATACCAGTTACCTAAAGATAGTTTTTTTCTCAAATATAGCATAACAAAATTTTATGATCATATGATTCGCATGACAAAATAGACTTTATCATTCTTTGGTCTTTTTCCCAAACACATTAGACTTCTCTGATCATATTTAGGTTGCATCTCAAATATATTTCAACTACCAGAACACCAAACACCAAGCAGATTTCTGCCTGCAGAGTGGAAATAATAGCAGTGACATAAGGCTCTTTCCAGAGCATGGGGCAGGTTTGAGGCAGACCTGGGTAGAAGACATCACTGTCCCAGGCCTTCCCCTGGAACTAATCTGATGCAGACACCAAAAGGGCAAATGGCCACAGCAGACACACCCTCCATCCTTAGCTGGCAAAAGCCTCACACAGTCAGGAATGAGGGCTCCAAGAAACCTCAGGTTCACATCACACCTCCAACCTGCTGCCAGTGGACAAAATGAGGTCTCCCCTGAGGAGGAGACCATGTTATTTATGTCCCCCAAAAAAGGTCACAGCTTAAATAGATATGACTTTGAGGGCCCCTACCTATGTAGACACCACAAAAGGTCTACTCTGTCTCCTTTTGTACCTTTGAGCTTAGGGACAGATACATCCCTATAAAACAGGTTACTTTCCATAGACACTTCAGGGTGCTATTTCTGCCCATGGTGTTTTTGAGGGTAAAGAGCTATGAGGCAGCAGCCACCGAATCATTATCAGGGGACAGAGAGTTAGTGTGATGATGAGGCCCAGCAGTACGAGGAAAGAACTTCATATTCCTGATTCGTATCAGCTCCATGATAGTCTAGTATCTGAGTTTTCTCTCACGAAACTATTCTGACCTCAAAAGTGACCAAGGAATTATTGGCCACATTGTTCAGACCTGGGATCACTGCCCACCTCTGGCACTCCCTTTCAACCTTTAGGTCCCCAACAGAACCATACAGCTTTGCTCAGATATCCTTTGGGGATACAAAAATTTTCCTTCTGATGTTCATATTCTAGTAGATCCCATGAGCATATGCCAACTACCATACTTTCTTTGCTGTAAAGAGGGACTTCTGGCTCTGGTGCATTGCTGAGGTATCAAATATTACATAAGGTTTCAGCCAGTGGTGCTGGCTGAGGCCCTGGAGCAGGAAAGACAAACCCATACATGGAATATGTGTTGATCCCAATCAAGATGATCGCTGCCCCTTCTAGCGTGCAAGGGAGCCAATGCAGTCAAGTTGCCACAACTGACTGGCTGTCTCCTTAGGGGATGATGTTGTGTTAGGGTTCATTGTTGGCCTCTGCTGCTGGCAGGTTGGACCTTCAGTAGAAGAGCTAGACCAGCTGTTGGATGAATGCATAGCCTCCAACCCCACCACCACGGCTACTCTGTTAATGCATTCACTGTGCCAACAGTCAGGTAGCTAATCACAAAGGATAAATGGTGTCAATTGGCTGAGCCTCCTGGTCTACTTGATTGAATAGAGCCTCTTCTGTGGTCAGTGCTCCCAAAGGTCCATCCACAAGCCTCTTCCTCAGACTGTCTTGTCCCTGGTCTTCTAATTTGTCTTCTTCCAGGCCTCTGATCAGACCATTTGCCCTTGCCCATGAGCCCATGTACATCCATACTTTGGGAAACTTATATGATCAGGCATACTGCCCAGAGCTCTGCCTATTGAGAGGATTTCCCCTCACTGTTATCGTTCAGTACCATGCCTAAGTAGGTTTGTAGTGCAGCAGCAGTCCTTTGGCTTGCATTGGCATACAGAGTTGACCCATTTGTGAACCCAGCTCAACCTTTTTCTTCCTCTGTGAGCTTTCATAAGAGATTCCCAACGTGGTTAGTGCTGAGGGAGGGGTACCAAAGCCAACAATGGTGGATTACATGGTATCTGGGACTCTTGCTCAAGCAGCTTGCTTATCACTCTGGCTGTGCTTGTGCCTGATCCCATTGTGCCAATCCACCTTACAGTAGATCCATGCTGGGCCCACCCAACACGATGATTTGGTAGTCTGAGAGAAAACAATTCATGATTGGCAGTCTTGGTTGAATGGTCATCTGATGTCACTTGTTCAGATGCTCCATCTCCACTAGAGCCCAACAGCTCATCAGAAACTGTTCCTCTTGGAAACACACCTCCAGTAGACCTTATCACACTTACTTGTAAGCTTTCATTCATGAGTCTGTGTTCCCCAAAATCATGTATCATCTGTGAGGGCCAGGAATGCCATATTGCATAACTCCATGGGGCACCATTAACATCATAGTCTATGTGAATAGTGCCTCCTGGAGTTGAGCAGTGCAGTAATAGAGTAAATGAACAATGATGAATAGTCAAAGGAGTGTTTCCTCTGCTCACTAGGTGGAGCTCAAGCACTTTATAATACACCATGTGGCAATGACTCAGAGGTTGAACACAGCAATTCAGTGAGTTAACTCTCATTTTCTTAGCCAAGTAAACTTTTATTACGCAGGTCATGGAATCATAGACTCAGATTCTAAAAGAAGCATCGAAATTGCAGAGCCTCAGTGTAAAATATTTCCCATGAAAGGAGCATAATTCCCATTTAAACAGTTCAGTCAAGTGTTCATTCATCTGCCCATAGATTCATTCAAGCATTTATTGAGCACCCACTGTGTGTCAGGCACTGTAATCACGCTGAGGATACAAGTGTGGATTAAAATAAAAAGATACAACCTATGCACTCATGGATATTTTTGGCATTAAAAAAATCATACAAATGCTGTTAAATTATAACAGTGAAAAGATCTATAATTGAAAGGTACATGATGCTATGAGAACATCTAATAGACCAAGACAGGGAGGTCAAGGAAAGTTTCTTTGAGAACAAGATGATTGAGTTAGCATCTGAAGGGAGAGTAGGCGTTAACTAGATAAAATGGAAAGGAGTGCCATAAGCAGAGACAAAAGCAAAGCATGCTCGAGGGCCCTGTGGGCATTTTGAATAAGTGAATGATGAAGATCAGCATGGCTGGACCTTTGTGAACAAGGGGGAGTGTTGTATGAGAGAAGACTGGAGAGGAAGGGAGGGCCAGACCTGGTAAGCCTTATTGGCCATAATATGGATTTTGGTCTTTATTCCAAAATTAACTGGAAGTCACTGAAGGGACTGACCAGATCATATTTGTGCTTTGAAAGGTTTACTTCAGCTGCAGTGTGCAGAGAGGACATTAGAGATATGGGGAGAAGTTAGGAGATTAATATAGTGGAAAAAGAGAGAGAAGCTGGTGGCTTAAACTAAGGTGGGATTGGAAAGTGCCGACTACTGGAAATTCCTTCCTTGTATCAAACCCAAACTTTGATCTTGTGGTCCCAGATCTTTCTTCTGGGGCCACAAAAAACAAGTCAGTTTCATATCAACATGGCAGTCCTTCAAATAGTTTGATGAATGCATTGTGCCACCACCTCTTGCACTCCACCCCACCATGCCCCCATCATTTAGTCCTCCTTTCTTCCTGGTTAAAAAGCACAGGTCCTCAGATTGCCTGTATAGTAGCTTCCTTCACCATCCTGACTGCCCTTCTTAGGACAGACTCAATTGCCCAATAAAGTCTAGATCTTTCAATGCCCCAAAGCTTCTGGATATTATTAATATGAACACAAAAGATAGGATTGAGATTTTGAGCCATAATTACATTATGGAAGCAAACAAGAAAGACCTATGTCTATAACCTCACAACTAGAAAATTATGAATTAACACCTGATTTTTCCATGAAGCTAACCATATGGACATCGACATTTATTGAGATGATTTTAAACATATTACAAGCATTAACTCATTTAGCCCTCAGAAAAACCCTTGTGGTAGGTCCTAATATTACTCCCATTTTACAAAAGAGAAAAACAAGATGTAAGAGACTCAGGTTACGTGGCCAGTAAGCATCAGAGCCAAGATTCAGGAAATAGTCCAACTTCAGAGCATTATACTACATGACCTTCAACTGCAAGGAAAATTGTCTTCAGACTTAGAAGGGAAAAATAAACATGAGGAAACAGAGTTAAAGACCCCAAATAGAGAAGATAACCAGAGAGCTACTAACTACTTGATTCTGAGATACTGAAATAATACCGACAATAAATAGTCGGTCATCTTGAAGAAATACTAGAAGATGATCAGAGAGACCCAAAAAATTAAAAAGGTAAATTTTCAAAAGAGAGAAAGGGCCAATTTCAGGATATTGACATGCTTTATATTTCTCTCCATCTTAACTCGCTTCTCTGTTACTATCTTTTAATCATTGACCAGGAAGTGCCAAATGGCTTTGAAAAGGCTTTGAAATTCTGGCTTTTAACTAATCATCCATTCACTTATTCACAAATATTTGAATCCTCTATAAGTCAGGGTTCTCCTGAGAAACAGAACCAATAGGATATATGGGGGGTGGGGGGGGGGGTGAGAGGGAGAGAGAGAGAAGGAGATTGATTTTAAGGAATTGGCTCATGCAATTGTGTGGCTGACAATCCTAAAATCCACAGGGCAGACAGCAGGCTAGCAACTCAGGCAGGAATTGATGCCGTACAGTATTGAGTCTGGTATTGGTAGGGCAGGCTGGCAGCCTGGAAATTCAGACAGGGGTTGATGTTGTAGCCTTGAGGCAGTATTTCTTCTCTGGGAAACTTCCATTTTTGCTTGTAAGGCGTCCAACTAATAGGATGAGGCCTGCCCACAACAGATCATAGATGCTAATCACATCTATAAAAATACCTTCACAGCAACATATAGTCTAGTGTTAGACCAAACAACCAGGCATCATAAGCCTAGCAAAGTTGACACATCAAATTAACCATCACATAGACTGTACCACATAGACTAAGTGCTGGGGAGTCAAGGGTGAGCAAAACAGAGAAGTTTCCTACCCTCATGGAACTTTCTCTCTGTTAGGAAAATTTTCATTGATCAGATAGCCACAAAAATGTGGGCATAATTATAAATTGGATCATGTGCTGCAATTTTTTAAGAAACTGCTTCCAGAGTAGTTCCTAAAATTTTTAATGGCAAACAAAAATGATTCTTCTATCACAGACGTTTAATGAACTTAACACAATAGAAAGCATATTTAAAATCTTTCAATGACTCAAAAGCTTGATCACCATCCTACAGTAAGATTACACCTTAAATTAGAGAAAATAAAAATAGGATTGTAAAATTATGTTATATAAATAATTGAAACACCATTAAAAGCTTTAATAAAAATGAAGCTGAAGATTCTACTATATGAGTCAAATTTTAAATGTATTCAGCTATCATTCACATACCATAAAATTCATCCTTTTAAAGTGTACAGTTTGGTGGTTTTTAGTATATTTACAAGGTTGTGCAACTATTACCACTATCTAATTTCATAACATTTTCATCACCCAAGAAAGAAACACCACCATATCTTTATGTAGTAATTCCCCATTTCCCCTTTCCCCCAGTCCCTGGTAACTACAAATCTAATTTCGGTCTCTGTGGATTTACCTATTCTGGATATTTCGCATAAATGGAATTATACAATATGTGGCCTTTTGTGTCTGTCTTCTTTCACTTAGAATAATGTTTTTGAGATTTTCCCTTCGGTAGCATGTATCAGTATTTCATTCCTTTTTCCTTCTTCTTCTTTTTAACTTTATTTTTAAAGAAGCATTAGGTTACAGAAAAGTCACATTGAAAATATAGCGGATTCCCATATACTCCCTCCCACTCTCACATTTTTCTCTATTAATAACATCTTTCATTAGTGTGGTACGTTTTTTTACAATTGATGAACCCATACTGAAGCATTGCACTAACCATGGTCTATAGTTTCCATCATGGTTTACACTTTGCACCATACAATTTTATAGGTTTTGACAAAATGTGTTATGGCTTGTATCCATCATTGCAATATCAGCATTCCTTTTAATTGCTGAATAATATTCCGTTGTATGGATATATCACATTTTGTTTATCCATTCATCAGTTGATGGACATTTGGGTTGTTTCCACTTTAGGGATATTGTGAATAATGCTCCTATGAACATGTGCAGGTTTTTTGTATGGACATATGTTTCTATTTGGGTATATACCTAGGAATGAAACTGCTGAGTCATTTAGTAACTGTCTTTAAGGTTTTGAGAAATGCACCATTTTAAAATCCCCAGAGTACAAGGACAACCCTTGTTACTGTGTCTTTTTTTAATCATAGCCACCCTAGTGGGTGTGAAGTGCTTTTATGGTTTTGATTTTCATTTCCCTGATGGTTAATGATGTTGAATATCTTTTTATGGGCTTATTGGCCATTTGTATATCTTCTCTGGAGAAATGTTTATTCATATCCTTTGCCCATTTTAAAAATTGGGTTATTTAGCCTTTTGTTATTAAGTTCTAAGGATTCTTTATATATTCTAGATGCAAGTCCCTTATCAGATATATGATTTGCAGATATTTTCTCCCATTCTGTAGGTTGTTTTTTTCACTTTTTTGATGTGTCTTTTGAAGCATAAAGATTTTTTATTTTGATGCATTCCAATTGGCCAGTAAATTTTGAGCAGAAGTAGTAGGCATCACTTCCTGGGCCAAGCATTAATTACCAGTGTTAGGACCTCTAGAGCACTCTTTAAATAGGGAACAGAAATGTTTGAAATGGTGATGATCTTTCAGCTTGGATTGCCCTGCAAATCGACAAGGGACACGTAGCATGAGAGAGAAATAAGGCTTTTCATTTTAAGCCATTGAGATTTGGGGGCTGTTACAACTGAATAACCAAGCCTACCCTGACTGATGAAAATATCTTTTGTAACTTCAGAATATTATCAGATAAAAACTAAACACTTTAAAAATAAAAGTTTAACTTAATATGAGTTTAAAATTTAAATCCCATTGTCAGTCAAGAATTTCAAATAGTCTATTTCACGATATGGGAAAATCCCCATGACACGTTAAGTTTAGAAAACAAAGCACACTGCCACATTATACCGATTTTTTTTTTTAAGGAGGATTTTTAAAATTTAAAGACAAAGTGCCAGAATGTTAATAGTGGTTATCTCTCTTTTCTTGGATCGGGTTTTTATTTTTCCTTCAGAGTTCATCTGTATTTTTTATTTTATTTTTATAATTTTACAGTCAGAAAATAATTTTATTTAAGTATATTTCTACCTCAGAAATGGCATTTTCATATGTTTATAACTAGAAAAAGTCTAGCATTAAAGGTTTCTACCATTCTATATACTTTTATCTCACCTTCTAACAGTGTTTATAGATAAGCATGAATCAAATGTTATCACCCTTAAGCAACAGAATATATTTTGAAACAGTTAGTCAAAATGGCCCAATTTTACATGTGCTACATATCAGTGTAATAGACCACACTAATTTCATGTTTTTCATTTAATTTCGGGGCAAATAAGAATAACTTCACAGATGCAAATGCAAACAGTGTTGATGCCATCAGTGAACCAGATCCATTAAGAAACTTCTGGAAGATTTTAAGAGCATGGAATCAGACTGACAAAACAGAGAAGTTGCAAAATATAACCAGGACAAAAGAGGAAATGGCATTGTTCTCCTCTCTTGTTGGAGGGTAATGATGTGGAAACAACTCCAGCCCAGATATACAATAACTCAACCTAAATCTTCAAAATATTAACTTTATTTCTGGAAAGGGAAGCAGATGTATTTTATTTTCTCCTCAGTCCTTGTATGATTTGACAATTTTGACCATATCCACAGGTGAGCAAATAAAGGTCTTTGATTGTTTCTTTTAATCCTCTGGACTAGTTTCAGTCTTTTTCACAGGGTTTGTGTTTCCCTGAAACCTTCCACTCCCTGAAATCAGAAAATGATTACGTGCCTAACCTGAGCTCATTACAGAGGTGTTTCCAGGCCTGTGCTGACCACTGCTCTTTAAGGCCTATTCTTTTCTATTTCACAAGGCAAAATTTGATAAAATGATAGGACAGACAAGTAAAAACTCAGTCAGGGTGACTCACATAAATATATTTCAGTTCTTAAATAACAGGAAGACTGCCTTTTATTTTTTTCCTTGCCTCTGCGTGTTAAATTAAACAGCATGCTTGGTGTTTTTTTGTTTTGTTTTTGAGACCGTTTCTTTATGTACTCAGAAACAGAAACTTAATTTTCACTTCTTTATTTTTTTTTTTTTTAACAGAGATTTTCACTTTGAGGTAGCTGATGATGTGTGGGGTAAGGAATGTAGCTCAGAGCCCCACTTCCTAAATTTAATATTTCAAATCTCCGTCTGCTCCTGAAAAGTGAGGATCTTTAGCCCTACAGAATCCCCATGGTAAAGGTTAGGATGGAGGGGAGATTGGGATTTGGTGATTTTGACTGAGAGAGAGAGAGAAAAAGCACAGATTTGTGATGTTAAGATTTGTTGTGTCCTGACCATGGATGACCAAGGAGGGCTGGTTAGCTGAGATTAATGTGATTTCAAAAGTTCTTTTACCAAAAAGGTTTCTTGATAAACTAGAAAGTGACAAGACAAAAAATATGGGCTGCAACTCCCAGTTCTACATCCAGCCCCATTGACTGCAAGGCTTTCAATGAGCCATGTCTCGGAGGAGTAGCAGGATTCTGAGTTCACTGTTGCAAATGTTATTTAGCGGTGACAGTTTGTCTAAAGCATAGACCTGATGAGGCTAAGGGTCCCATGACAAAGATATCAGTGCGCTGACCCTGGAGCCAGCCTTCACCCCATGGTCACACGCTACTTGGCTGCAAATACATACCAAGATGTTGGAGGGCTGAGTACAGTACAACCCAACCCCACCACTGGCCGGGAGAGGGAGTTATGTGATGGAAGACAAAGGTCTGAGACACAGAAGCTGAAGACTACTCCTTCCTAACCGTGGACTTTGGGCCTCAGCTTCTTCAGGAGGCAGGGCTAGATAATGCTTGACATTTTTAACTGTTCTTCTCTAAAAGCCTAAATCCATTATCTTTATTCATTTATTTAACAAATATCAATTGCATGCCTTCTAGGTACCAGGCACTGTGCTAGGCTCTTGGGGACTTGATGGTTAAATAAAATATGGTCCCTGCCCTCATAGATTTTTACAGTCCAATGACACCAATAGACCTGAATCAAATTTATCACATAGGGAAACGGATGTGGCTCAAGAGGTTCGGCGTCCGTCTACCATATGGAGAGACCGGGGTCCGGTAAAAAAAAAAAAAAAAAAAAAAAAAAAATTTAGCACATAAACAATTGCAAAAATTGCAAGTGTAACAAGAAGAGGAGTTACTTGGTGCTAAGAAATCCTACAATAGGAGTCAGGGGATGATTAGCCAGAAAGGTCAGGAAAGACTTTTCTGAGAAAGGCACTTGAACTGAGAGCCAAAGGATAAGTAGACATAACTAGGCAAAAACAGGACTTTAGCAGATTCTAGGCAGAAGGAATAGCATGTTCAAAGGCCTGTGGTAGGAGGAGCAAGGAACATTTGAGAAACAGAAAATCAATATGGCTAGAGCAGAGACAGTAAGCAGAAGCATGGTGCATGACGCAGCTGAAAAAGGAGATAACGACCAGATTATGCAAGGCTGGCAGCCCCTGGTAAGATGTGACTTTATAATAAGGCATGCATTTTGAATAAATAAGTCTGGTTTTAGTACTGAAGAGGAATGCAAATGGACACAGACAGACCAACTAGTAGTTTATTGTACAAGCCAAGAAAGAGATCATGATAGTTTGAACTAGGGTGGTGCTATGAAAATGGAGAGAAATGGATGGATTCTAGAGATACTTGAGGCTAAATACACATGATTTGGTAAGGAATCATATAAAGAAGGCAAGAGAGAAAAAGATATCAAGGACCCCTTCTAGCTTACACATCTGGAAGGGTGGTGGGGCCATTCACAGGGCGGTTTTGTACATGTTGATGTAGAGATATAAGAAAAGACATCAAGTAGGTAGTTGATCTGTGTGTCTGGAACTCAGAGAAGGATCCCGATTGGAGACATAAGTAAATGTCATCTTTTTATAAGTGGTATTTGGGCCTCTATGTGTGAGTAAGAGTGTTTAAAGAAGAATATGAGAGGAAAGCCTATGATGGAGCCATAATGAATTCTAACTTTAAAGACTAGTTAGGGTTTGATGAGACCCCAGAGGTGAAGGAGATGGCATGTTCAGAGAGGGAGGAGATAAGTCAGGAGGAGGATGTGTCACCAAAGCAGGAGAAGAAAGTGGTTCAAGAAGGATGGATTGTATGGTTGATGAATACACTTCAATAAAATTGATTTTTTAAAAAAGGATAGAGGTGAAAACTATCCACGGCTGCTGAGAAGACATTTAAGATGAAGACCAAAATGTCCATTAGATTTAATGACATGAAATCACCGATGACCTCAGAAAAATCAGGGTTAGTGATATGATAGAGCTGGCAGTCAAAACAGAGTGGTTTAGTGTCCATCAACTGGTGAATGGATAAACAAAATGTGGTATTTACATACGATGGACCATTATTTAGCTGTAAGAAGAAATGAAATTGGGACACATATGACAACATGGATGAAACTTGATGACATTTTGTTGAGTGCAATAAGCCAGAAACAAAAGGACAAATATTGTATGGTCTCACTAATAAGAACTAAATACGATGAGTAAATACATGGAGTTAAAATCTAGAATATAGGTTACTAGGAGATATCATGAGGGCTGAGAAGGGGTACTGATGCTTAATGTATATAGAATTTTTAATTAGGTTGATTGTAAATGTGTGGAAATGGATAGAGTTGAAGGTAACACATTATAGTGAGTATAACTAACACTGCTGACTTATAAATGTGAATGTGAATGAAAGAGGCAGTCTAGACCCATAAAAGTTAACTGAAAGAAAGCTAGAGAATAATCTAGGGACCATATAACAGTGAATTCAGTGGTAGATGAGGATTGTGGTTAATAGCAAAAATATAAGAATGCTCTTCTATGAACTAGAACAATTGTACTTCCCTATTACAAGGTGTTAAGAATATGGTGATATATGGGGGAAACACAATTAATATAACTTATTGGCTATAGTTAAAAGCAATATTGTAATATTCTTGCATCAATGGCAAAGAAGGTACTATATCAATGCTAAGGGTTAATAATAGGGGGTATGGAATTTTTTCTGAGTAAGGAAAATGTTCTAAAATTGACTGAGGTGATGACAGTATAACTCTGTGATGAAACTGAGAGCCACTGGGTACACTTTGGATGGAGTGGACAAGGAATGGGACTGCTTAACACAGTGAACCATGTGGTGGAAGATGGAGTGTAGTTAACAGTACAAATATGAGCGTGTTCTCTCATGAACTATGACAAATGTACAATACTAATACGTGGTGTTAATAATAGGGTGGTTTATGGGAAAATACACCAAATGTAAGCTTTGGACCATAGTTAGCAGTAATATTTTGATGATTTTTCAGAATTTGTAACAAATATTCCACAATAATGCAGGGTGTTGGTGGTATGGTGATTTATGGAAATTCTGTACATTATGCATGATTGTTTTGTAAGCTCACAACTTCTCTAATAAAAATAAAAGAGTGAAAAATAAAAAACAGAGTGTTCAAGGTGGAATGGAAGATGAGGAAATAGAAGGAGTGAGTATAAACCTGTAAAAACCATTAATTAAAAATAAATTTACAGAGACTGGAGAAGGACTCCACAATTACTGAATTGAAGAAAGAGAAAAATATGAGATCCAGTATCTTAAACCTGAAAGTGGACATGAATTGTTAAGCCAGCATGCTGCAGCACTATTGGCCTCAAAGAGAAGTTCGGAAGGTAGGGTCCAATATTTTTCCAGCCGATGCAGAGCACTCTTCAGCACTATGAAACAGAGCTAGTCTGGAGGCAATGTCCATTGTTCACCTGGCCAAATTGAGCCAAGGCTGGCTGCTGCAGGAATCTGAAACTGCGTTGTACTCTCCATCCACTTCAGGAGCATGTTCAAAGATGTAACAGCTTTGCTCACCTTCTGCTTGTCTGTGAGTGAAAATCCAGAGGAAGATAGATGCCAGCTAAGGTATTGACAATGCAATCACAGGAGTACATGGCCTTTAACAACGTGGCTGTAGACTTCACCCAGGAAGAGTGGGAACTGTTAGACACATCCCAGCGAAAGCTCTTCAGAGAAGCAATACTGGAGAATATCAATAGACTGGTCTCAGTAGGATATCAAGTCTTCAACTCAGATGTGCTTTCCCAGCTGGAAAAAGAAGTGTGGAGAAAAGGAATAGGATTTCCTCAATACCAGCGTTCAGGGAGGAAAAGTGCTTTTAAAACATGTGAAATGATAGAAATGATAGTCAACCAACCTACCGGTAGAAAAGACACTTGTAAAATCATGGCATTGGAGAGATCTCACACCCAAAAGAATTCCTTTAAATGTAATTATTTGCAAGAAGATTCCTCTCACGTATCCACAGTGAACCAACATGCTTTAATTCACACGACAAAGAAACCCTGTTTCAGGAAACCACCTCCACCAGTCCTCAGTGATCATTCATTTTTTAATCAACAGCTCCTATGTGCATGCATACAGCCTCAGAATCAGCTTGGAGCTTATGGATGATGGGGACCCTGTCTGTCTTTTACTGCTCCTCATCCACACCTGTGCTTCCCTACAACACATCCCTAGGCCCTCTCCAACTTCCTGTCTCTGAGATTGTCACTTCAACTGATTATGCTGCTAGGAATGGATGTGCCCACTGCTCCATATTTAATGACCCCCCTCTTTTTTTTTTTTTTAGGAGGTACCAGAAATTGAACCTGGGACCTCATATATGGGAGGGAGGTACTCAACCACTGAGCTTCATCTGCACCCAGTGAGCCCTTTTTGACTGTGTGAGAGGTGCTTCTGTTCTCAATGCCTATCCTGCCTTTCCAGCACCTCTACAATGACCAGCCTGGAGTGGGGAGGGGAATGGGAGCAAACTCAGATCAGATGCCACAGACTCCTAGTCTTCTTAGAAGCATAAATTGTACTATGATTATTGTATGCCTTTGATCTCTTCTCAGAGAGCTCAGATTGTTCTTTGGTTAAATTTTACAGCTCAGGGTCATATTTTAGAGAGGGAATGCATGAATCTTTTTATATGACTGTAGTGTGAAGTCCTAGAGATAGGTCTTTTAGTTAAAAATGCCTAGGTCCTTTGGGGTAGGGTAGATGACTTGGCACAAGAAATAAGGGATGAAAGACTAAATAACAGCACAAGGTGAGAAGTTGAGTGGTTGGAGAGAAGTTATTTCAGCCCATCCTGACTTCTCATCCACTTTTGGCTACTTGTGCCATGAAGTTTAAAGTAGATTCCCAAATCAGCAGAAGGCATGGTTTGGAGAAGATTGAAATATCATTGGAGCCCTTCCTGAAGTGAGAAGAACCAGAAATGGCAGGGAGAGAAAGCTGAGGATAAGAGGCTATCTAGGACCTCCCATTTAAATGGCTGGGATTCATACAGAAAAACAAACAGTGACTTTATCATAAGGATAAGTTGCAATCATATAGATGAGATTGAATGTAGGAAAATGAATTTTGTATTTTGTATTTCAAAAGTCTGTCTCTCAGGGCAATGCTGACATCCTCTTTGAGAGCATGGTTTGTGGAATTTATGGAATATAAACTTATGTGACAGTCACCTGTGCCCTGGTGCATAAGCCTGGTACTTAAACAAATACCCACACATTTTCTTGCCAAAGGTGGACATTACTGTGCTTACTGATAGTTTGTGAAATGGGTGGTCTGTTTTTGAATTAGACTCATGTTTGTAACAGGGTGGGGGGAAAGAAACAAACCTTAGTTCTTCACCTCTAATATTTCATGCATACCCACTCTTCTTTGAAAATGCAAGAGTATTTCTCTGACAGATGACAAATATCCCTAGGATTGTAGAGCTGGCAACCCAAACTTCTTACCCAATGGCTACCAGTTACCAGTGTACATACAAGGTGGAATAAACTACCCGTGTCTTATTCCAACATTTCTCTTTGTATGATAAATATGGTAAAGTTTTAAGGTACTTCGAGTTACTGAATAATTAAATGTTTGGGAAAACTGGAAAAATATTACAAACAATAAAAATATGTTAAAAGGAAAAAAAATAATGCATTTACGACCTTTATTTAAATTAAATCTATTGAGCCTATCTTTATAAAAATAGTTATTAAGTTATTTAACAGAATTTCATGAAAAGAAAAAGATTAATTTCAAGAAAAGTTTCAGAAGGGCGGGGGAGGGATGAATAGGTGAAAAACGGCATTTTTAGGGCAGTGAAATTGTTCAATATGATATTGCAATGAGGGACACATGACACCACACATTTGTCAAGGTATGTAAAACTGTGCGTTACAAACTGTAAACCACAATGTAAACTATAGACTTTGGTTAGCAGCAATGCTTCAACATTGGTTCATCAATTGTAAAAAATATACCACACCAATGTAAGATACTACTATTAGTGGAAACTATGTATGTGGGGCGGTTGTATTGGAATTCCCTATATTTTTGGTGTAATATTTCTATAAATCTAAACTTCTCCAAAAATAAAGTTTATTATTACAAAAAAAAAAAAGAAAGATAAGTCAAGCTTAACTAGCAGGTTGTTTTTTTTTTTTCTTGAAAAATGTTAGCTATTTAGTTTTAAATGGGGAAAAAACCTACTCTTGCACTCCCATATATCATTCAGCATACCTAATTAACATCTTATATAGTAGAAATTTTATAAGGCCTTTAAGCCTACTTGGATAGGGAAAAGAGAGAGAGAGAGAGAAAGGGAGAGAATGAAGGAAATAAAAAACAACAACAACAAAAAGAAAAAACAGAGACGTTTCCTCTACCCACACTACTGTCTTGTATTGGAGTCTATTTCCTTTCTAGGGAGCAAGGGCTCACACAAAAAGAATAGACTAATAAGTTAGGCAGGTTGAACAGATCCACAGAAAAATATCATTTTCTACTCAAAAGAGTATTGACCATTTTGTTGGGTTTTAATAGTGACAACTTACTGATCACACTAATGTACCATAAATTATAGATTAAATAAAATTTTATGCAGGGATTACCTGAGATGTGAAAATTATTTCAGGGGTGCCTCCAGGGTAAAAAGATTAAGAAATGCTGTCAAGAGGAGGGGGAAGGCAAGAGGAAAAGAGTATGAAAATTTGGAGAGAATGGCAAAGTTCTGATCCAGTAATTTTGGAGAATCAAAGAGTGGGTTGGCTGGAGAAACATCTTAGGATTGCTGGGCAGTTTTGAGGGTCCATGTGAAGTTTGAAGTTTGTCAATTTGTAATGGACTCAATCTGCCCTGTTGTGAGACTTTCTCCAACAGTCCTCAGCTACTTGAATGCGGGCAGATAATTAGTTCATTAGTTTGAAATGATAGACTAGAGAGTTTGAGCTATTGAAAAGGTTGTTATTGAAATGAGGTACCATGAAATCTAGTTATATAGTAAAGGAAAAGAAGAAAGGAAAAAGCTCTTGGTTTAGAAGATCAGACACTAGTATAGGAGTCATTGAGTCCTGATAAGATCAAAGAATCACTAAAGTGGAAGTAGTTGAACAAGCAACACAGGAGAGGAGGTTGTAGTCAGAGTAGGATGCTTGAATTAATTACTTTGGAGATGGCACAGCTGCAGTTGAAGATCAAATCCAGCATCCAAGGGACTGGAGTAGCTGGAGAGTAGAGGAGGTCACTGCAGATGAGAGACCATGGCTTTGACTCCATCAAATCTCCTTCTTTTGCAATCATTGGAAAACTAAATCAAACTAGCATTACAAAAAGGAAATGCAGTAGTTTTTCTTACTAAAAAGTCCAGGGCTCTTTGCCAAGTCTACTGCAAGAATGAAGACCATTCTCAGCAATCAGGCTGTTGACATTCCATAAAATGTTGACTTCACACTGGAGGGACCACAGTTATTGTGAAAGGCCCAGAGGAACCCTGTGGAGGGACTTCAATCACATCAACATAGAACTCAGTCTCCCAGAAAAGAAAAAGAAGATTCCGGTCAACAAATGGTGGGGAAATAGAAAGGAACTGACCACAGTTGGCTCTATCCATCATCTGTACAGAACATGATCAAGAGTATTAACTGGGCTCTGTTAAAAGATGAGGTCTGTGTTTGTCACTTCCCCATTAACGTCATTATTCAAGAGAGTGGGTCTCTTGTTGAAATACAAAATTTCTTGGGTGAAAAATAGACCCACAGGGTTCAGATGAGGTTAGGCATTGCTTATTCTGTATTCAAGCCCAGAAAGAAGATTCTTGACAGAAATGGCATCATACTTCTATCATATTCAGCTGCTTTGATTCAGCAAGCCACGCAGTTAAAAACAAGGATATCAGAAAAATTGTGGATGATATGTGTGTGTGTCTGAAAAAGAACAGTTGAGCAGGTTGATGAATAAGATCTAAGAGTTGTCCTGCTATGGAAATGAGATGCCAGAGTTATTTGTTGTTAGTCCCGGTCCAGTGAGGCTTGAAGACAGACCAAAATTCAAGCAGAGAAATTTATTAGATCACCAGCATGGTGGGGACCTGAAGTGAGGCTTCAGCCCATCCACCCAGGTTTGGGATGGCTTCTTTTGAGCTGGTGTAACCGGGCGGATTTACAGAAGGGGCACGTAGATGTGGTGCGCAGATATGGGGTGGATTACTGACTTTTGCCCTTTTGGGAGGTCTTGGGGAGAGGGGGATGGACGTGTTGGAATGACAAACAGGACATTTGATAATCTTGTGATATTCTCGTGGTGGTTGGTTCTGAGGTCAGTACATCCTGTTGGATTAGGGATGGGGCTGGGGGTTTTGAGCCATCTGTTATCAGGGCAGGGGAGACCTGCTGGCACCAACCAGATCCCCGGGGGTTATTTTGCCAAATGAGGCTAACAATTGCGATATTTTTAAAGATGAAATGAAATTCATGTGTTGAAAGAAAAAAAGTCCAAGGAGGGTGGGGTTGGCCGAGCTTCCAGCACAGCTGAAGCCATGAGCTCAGATGATGTCATCAGGACCTGGGCTCGCTCCAGCTCTCAGCTCTGTTGCCTACTGTATTGGCTCCAATCTCAGGCAAGCTCTCCTCGAGGGGCAGCAGTGGCTGCCAGCAACTCCAGGCCTTCATCCCCACAGGTCCAAGAGCAACAAAAAAGGAACAGTGTCTCTTCCCCAACTATTAGAGCCAAGCCCTGGGCCTCCCTCTCATTGGTCCAAATGTGGGTCACATTTCCATCTCTGAACCAGTCACTATGGTCCAGGGCACATTAAGCTCTGATGGGCCACTTGTTAAAAGTAGCTGAAAAGCATAAGCCGAGAGGATTGGCGGGCGGTTCATCCAAGGAGAAACGAGGCAGTGTTACCAGAAGAGTTTATGTCTGCTGCGCAGCAAAAGCAACAGGTGTCTTTCTTTCTTTTTTTTTTTTTTTTTATTTAAAGATTTTATTTATTTATTCATTTATCCCCCCCTTGCTGTTTGTGCTCGCTGGGTCAGCCAACCACGTCGTGCGGGCGGGCCTGCCTTCACCAGGAGGCCCTGGGAACCGAACCCGGGGCCTCCCATATGGTAAACGGGAGCCCTACTGATTGAGCCACAGCCACTTCCCCAGGTGTCTTTCTTCCACAGCATTGAGCAGGTTGTTCATGGGGTGATTCGGGTTGATAGCAGAGCTTGGGGTTGGGGTGGAATCCCATAAAGACAGAGGCTTTGATGAAAGAGGAGATGAAGCCTGGTGTCAGCCACTTCATGTGTAAAACAAAACGTGTAGTGCCTTCAAAACAAGTGCCTTTTGATACCTCTTCAGATGAAAGACCTTGGCAAAGGATCTGCCATCTCTGGTATCTACTAAAGAGCCTAATATTTTAAAAATACTTGTAAATAAATGGAGGGAGGGATGGAGGAAGGGAGGGAGGGAGGAATAAATGAACCACTGAATTTGAAAAAAGCTTAGCTAGTAATAGGCTCACAGTATTTGGTGCAGAGTGTTCTATACCAAATGCCTTTTTAAAATGTACCTCTTGGGAAGCGGCTGTGGCTCAACTGGTTGGGGCCCCGTTTACCATATGGGAGGCCCTGGGTTCGGTTCCTGGGACCTCCTGGCGAAGGCAAGCCAGCCCGCACGGTGCGGTGAGCTGGCGCAGCAAGGTGACGCAACAAAGGGAGACAAGCAGACACAGAAAAATGCACAGCAAATGGACACAGCGAGCACAAGCAGCAAGGGGGGGAATAAAAATAAATAAAATAAATCTTAAAAAAAAAAATGTACCTCTTCAACTCAGCTACCTCAGAAATGATACATTGTGAAAACATCATAGACTCTGAAGTCACAAAAACCTAGGTTTGAATCCTGACTCTGTGACATTGTGCAATTGATTTAGCTACTCTGAGTCTGTTTCCTCATCTATAAAATGCGTCAATGTTAGAGTATCACTCTGGGGCAAAAGACCAATGAAAGAAATTCCCAAGAGGTGGCATGCATTATTTTGATGGATTTAACTATGGGCAGGGCCTGACGCTCAGCCTGACAGAATGAAAACCTCATTTTATGAGCGCAAAGAGAGGGACGCCGTCTCCCACACAGACACCCACATTAACCAAACTAAAAAGGCCGATGGATAAACCAGAATGCCAACTTCTTAACTTACCTTGAGAAATTATTTGGAGTACCGAAGTAACTAGCACATTTTCTCTGTGTCTGCAGGTATATTTGGGAAGAAAAATCATAGCTGGAATATCACTGGTGCTTAAGCAAGGGGACTTGGGTTGCCTCCTTCATGTAGTAGTGGACAAGCTAGTGGGAAATGCTTGGAGGAAAGTTCTTGGATGGCCACTGACAAGATTTGTCTTTGCCTCTTAGGATGAATTTGTACCTCTCTGCACTATTCCATTATATATTTTTCAGAGGCTGTCTTATTTTCCTCACTTCCAATTTCTTGGGGGAAAGGCTTACCTCAGCTCCTAAAATACAAACAGTAAAGAGAATAACTCTTTCCTCATCAGCGCACAGGCTGCCAGGGCCTTTCTGCCCTTTGAGACCTGAGTCAGAGAGTTTAACTCCCCAGTTCCACAGCCTGTGAAAGCCCAACATTTATCCCAGATTTCAGCAACTCCTTGGGAGATTGGTGTTCCTGTGGCCTTCTCTTCCTCCTGCTTCCTTATGGTCTCTGCTAGGCACTATGAATCATAGCTTTTTCACCAGTTTCCACCCAAAAAAATCCTACTCATGTGAAATATTCACAAGTAGACTTTTCTCAGGAACTGAGAAAACAGGGGCAGCTCACAGGAAGGACTCACGTACATATACAATACAGAAGCCATTTTTAAAAATCCACATTAGACATCCCTATTCTAAAGTCCCTTCTGACTACCGGGCCACCAAGGGCTCCCGCCCTGGCCCTCCTACAGAAAACTCCCAGTCTTACTTCCTCCCCTCTGCCTGCTTCTCCCTCCTCCCTCTCTCTCCCGCCCCTCCCTCTCTACAGCATAAGACAAGTTCCCTTCCTTGACTCTGGCTCAGAGGTCCCACCCTCTCCCTAAAGCTTCCCCCACAGCTAAAACCCAGGCCTTAGGATTTCAACACTGACCAAAAGTGTTTTCCAAACAAAGGCTGTTCCTTTCTAAAATGAATGGTGGGCTGCTAAAAAACATTTCCTATTTGATAGTAAAGTCCCTGGGATATAAATTCAGTAAGCACCTTCCCATCCATTCTTGTTCCTCTCCATTGATGGAACACATTGTTGGTAAGCAATCCAGCAATGCATCACAGCCATGGGGTTTCTGTTTCTCTCCACAACCCTATGTTGGTTGAGAAGACTCTCAAATAATGTTCCCTGTTTCCTGTATTTTCCCCAGAGCTACAGGCTTTCAAAGATTGTCTGGTGCAAATGCTGGCTCTCTGACTTACTAGCTGTATGCAACTTACTTAACCTCTCTGGCTCCAGTTTCTCCATCTGTAAAATGGGGTGATAGACTAACACATAAACTTCTTGCAAGAATTAAATTAACTCATTTTTGTGAAGTGCTTGGCACAGAGTAAAGGCTCCATAAATGTAAACGATGGTTGCTACTGTGTTTTTTTTAGTCCCTTTCTCCTGGAGACAAGACTCCAGAGCCCATCTTGAAGATCCAGTGTCAGAACACAACTTGGGCTCTGTCGGTCACCTGGGCCCTAAAAGCTGGCCGGGCACTAACTCAGCTGGAGCTTGCCTGCAGAGATGAAGTGGGGAGTGGGGACTGGTGAGAATATAATCCAGCCCAGATTAGCCTCGACTGGAGACACACTGACTGCCCTGGGCCAGAGCATTGAGGTCTCAGGTCTGGAGGTTCCCAGGGCCGGCTAGCCTCACCATGGCCCAGGTCCCCCCAGATTGGTCTACATTTGGTATGGATCTCTAAAATCCCCTCAAATTTTCCTGGTTTCACAGAAAGATGGGAAAACCTGAGATAGGCCCTCAGGAGAGGACAGAGCCCACCCCCTAGTGTCCGCAGCTGGGAGACTAGACAGACTTCTTAAGTGGCCAGAAGGGTCCACCTGGTTCAGGCTGCTCTCACGGCCGTGGTAGCTGAGTGCTGAAAACCACCTTCCCCCAGAATCCACCCATCCCCTGGAGCCTCTGCCCCTCACAAGATCAGGCTGGTGGGTCTACTCTGCTGCAGCCCCTAGAAAAACAAGGTCAGGATTGGGGTGGGAGAGCCAAGCATGGGATGGGTGAAACCAGTACCTCCCAAGGTGAGTCTAGGTGAGGGGGAGGAAGAGGGACATGAGGATGCTTTGAGGGGCTGCCATGCCAAGCTCTGCAGGGCACACCTTGGGAAGGAGGAGGAGACTAGGTGGCTCTTTCCACAGAGCTGCCTGACCCTGGACACAAGGGACCCGGAGAGTGACCGGGAGGGGTAGGGAAGGAGACTAGAACCTGCCTAAAAACTCCCCAAAGGGCACATAGCCCCACCAAACCATTTGGAGTCCAGTTCCTACTCCCACAAGTACATTATCCATTTGCCTTTTTGTTGTTGTTGCAGACCTGAGGCTCCCTTTGTGCCTGTGGTTTTTTTCTCATCTGTGCTGCCATGGGGGGGGGGGGCGGAGGGGGAGGGAAAGAGGCTGTCACCGAGGGGTGACCCTGGAGAAGGAACTTGCTTCTTGGTGCTCCTTTGTCCCTGTACTACCTGTCACCCTTGACCTCTTTGCAGAAGTGAGTACTTAAAAGGTGAAGCAAGGCAGCCTGAGAGCACAGAGGTCTCAGCCCCGCCCAGGGTGGTGAGCCACGAGGGGGAGTAGGGCAGTGAGTAAGAGGCACAAAGGGACTCTGGGGACTGTATTCAGGAGAGGATGTCCCTGGTGACCCTGTCCTTTCCAGGGGGCTCTACCTCTGCCAGAGAGCAGCTGTATTGTCTGAGGGACCCTGAGAGCTGAGTGGACCCCCTCTCTCCCTTGGCCCTGGGGTGGGGCCCACGGGTGCCGGTGCATCAAGCCACACTCTTCCTCCAGGGCCTTTAGGCTTGGAGGGAAGGGCTGCTCCTGTGTTTTCCCTTCTCTCAAACTCTGGACACCCCGACACCGTACAGCACAGGGTCTCTGCTGCTTTCCAACCCTCACACCTCGGCACTTACCTCAGGCAGGACCCTGGGCATCCCACCCTCATCCCAAACCTGCCTTCCAAGGAAGACAGTACAGTTTGGAAACGCTCCCTGGGCCTGTCCCGAGGGCTTCCTCTCAACTAGGTGTCTCAGCCTCTGCTGTAACAGGTAGGGGGACGACCCCACACACACACACACAGCACCTCGCGGGGAACTCCGACCCTCGTCAGGCTGCCGCTCTCGCGAGGGCAGCGTGACACGGCGGCCAGCGGGTGTGGACGCCGAGAGCCTCGCCTCGCCTGGCCTGCGCTCCCCCGCGCCCGGCTTCCCTGGGCGCTCGCCAGCCCCGCGCCCGGCTTCCCTGGGCGCTCGC
>JAKSZT010054079.1:173542-306171 GCA_026826555.1 Tolypeutes matacus
TCCCTGGGCGCTCGCCAGCCCCGCGCCCGGCTTCCCTGGGCGCTCGCTCCCCCGCGCCCGGCTTCCCTGGGCGCTCGCCAGCCCCGCGCCCGGCTTCCCTGGGCGCTCGCTCCCCCGCGCCCGGCTTCCCTGGGCGCTCGCCAGGCCGTCCCGGCCGGGGGCGGGGGCGAGGGCGGAGTGCGGCCCCTTCTGGCCAGGGGAGAGCGGCGGCGGCCCGGGAGGTCACTCGGCAGCCTGGCTGGCTGCTCTCGCACGCGCCCCGTGCCCCGGCGCCGCTCGCCCCTCTCCCGCGCGCACCTGGACGCACCGCACGCTCACGCCTTCTCCGGCTCAACCCCGGCTCGCGGGAGCCACTGAATTTGGCATCTCCCAGCCGCTGCCTCGGGCCAGCTCCTCCATCGCCCTGTCAGGGGGGCCGCATGGACCCCGAGGCCTCCTGCCCGTGGAGGGGCCACCTGGCCCGCCTCCAGGTGAGGACTTGGATCGAGCCCGTGGTGGCCTCGGCCCAGGTGGCCGCCTCGCTCTACGACGCGGGGCTGCTCCTGGTGGTGAAAGCGTCCTACGCCGCCGGGGGCTCCTCCAACCACAGCGCCCTCCCGCAGCCCCTGGGGACCCTCGAGGACCAACAGCAGAAGGCCATCTCCAACTTCTACATCGTCTACAACCTCGTGGTGGGCCTGACGCCCCTGCTCACCGCCTACTGGCTGGGCTGGCTCGGCGACCGCTACCACCGCAAGATCCCCATCTGCGTGTCGCTGCTGGGCTTCCTGCTCTCCCGCCTCGGGCTGCTGCTCAAGGTGCTGCTGGACTGGCCCGTGGAGGTGCTGTACGCGGCGGCCGCGCTCAACGGGCTGAGCGGCGGCTTCTCGGCCTTCTGGTCCGGGGTCATGGCCCTGGGGTCCCTGGGCTCCTCGCAGGGCCGCCGCTCGGTGCGCCTCATCGTTCTTGACCTGATCCTGGGCTTGTCCGGCTTCTGCGGGAGCATGGCCTCGGGGCATCTCTTCAGGCCGCTCGCGGGCCGCTCCAGGGAGGGCCTGGTGCTGGCAGCCTGCAGCGTGAGCTGCGCCGCCTTCGCGCTCCTCTACAGCCTCCTGGTGCTGAGAGTCCCGGAGTCCGGGGCCCAGCCCGGCAAGGCGCCCCCGACCACGGACCCGCTGCCTGGGGTAGTTGGCACCTATCGCTCTCTGGATCCTGACCAGCTGGAGCAGAAGAGTGTGGTGGGTCATGCTCTGCCTGGTGGGAAGGCAAAGCCCCCCAGAACTATCATGGCCCTGCTCTTTTTGGGTGCCATCGTGTATGACCTGGCAGTGGTGGGCACGGTGGACGTGATGCCACTTTTTGTGCTGAGGAAGCCTCTCAGTTGGAACCAAGTGCAGGTGGGCTACGGGATGGCTGCCGGGTACACCATCTTCATCACCAGCTTCCTGGGCGTCCTGGTCTTCTCCCGCTGCTTCCGGGACACCACCATGATCATGATTGGGATGGTCTCCTTCGGGTCCGGAGCCCTCCTTTTGGCTTTTGTGAAAGAGACGTACATGTTCTACATCGGTGAGTCCGGCATTGCCGGGGAGGCCTGTGTCACTGGGCTGACACCAGGGATGCAGCGGTAGTATCAGGGTCCTGGCTCAGCACCAGGGGCTCTACCTGCTACCTGGGAGGTCTCACCCTTGCAAGGGAGCAGGGTTACATACACTTGAATTTATCTGTCACTGCTGTCTGAAATGTTCCTAGAATGGTGCCTGTGGCTTTGGCAGGCCAAGGGCAAGGTAGGCTGTGACACCCATGTGCCTGGAGTCCGTACTGGAGGCTTCTCTATGGCCTCAGGAGGAGGAGATGGGGTTGCGTTTCTTCTCCCTGATTTTAAAGGGATAAAACATTAAGTAGCCCCCCTGGAAAAAAGTTCCTTTAATTAAAATCATTTGGGGGCCAAGCAAGGGCCTTTAAAAAATGGATAAAAATTCTCAGCAAATACCCTCCACACCAATGTAATAAATTCCCTCAAGGAAGCAGAATGAAGTTTCCCTCTGAGGACACAAGGCGGACGGTCCCCAGCAGAGCGCTCTAGAGCAGCATTGTCTGATGGAAACTCATGTGGACGGAAAGGTTCAATGTGTTCCATCTGGTACGGTAGCTGGTGGCCACCTGGGGCTACTGAGCACTTGAAATGTGGCTAGCACAACCCAAGAGCGGAATTTTAAATTTCATTTCACTTTAATTTATGTAAACAGCCATACAGGACTAGTGGCTAACGTATTAGGAATTACAGCTCCAGAGGCTATGCCTTGGCCAGGTCACAAGCCTCAGAAGAACACCTGACAGAATGGCCCAGGGGACCAGCCACGTGCAAAGGCCTGGGATCCCCGCTCTTTGTCCTTTCTCCCTTCCCACCTCCCCTCCCTCCCTCCCTCCCTCCCTTTCTCTCTCTCTCTCTCTCACACACACACAGCATCTGTATAATCCATAGGTATAGAACTTACAGCAGGAGGGGTGTGGGGGCTGCCGTGGGAGTGGGATATATTTCTGGGTGCTGTGGGAGTGGGATATATTTCTGGCCAAACTCTTGGGGCTTCTCTCCCAGAGGAGTACATGAAGGACAAGGACAGGCATTTCCCTCCCAGCCAGGCAAAAAGAGCTGCCTCGAGTCACTTCAGTGGCACCAGCTCCACTTCCCTAGGTACCCCTAAACAATGCCAAAGGAGACTCCCTTGGACATCTGTCACCCTGTCGATTGCGCCCTGCCCCCTGGCAGCTAGGTGTGCAGCGTGGACAGCTCCATCAGAGCTCTGGGAGTCTGCGTCTGTCCCAGAAAGGTACTAATTTGCCAGCAGGGAAATTACTTCTCCCAGTTCCAGACACCTGGAGATTGTGGTGAGGGAGCTCCAAGTGAGGCTTTTGCCTTATTCTAATTTACCCCTTGGCTGAGGCTGGGCTACAGCGAGGAGGCTTCTTGTGTGATCCCTTTACAGCTCGAGCCATCATGCTGTTCGCCCTCATCCCCGTCACGACCATCCGATCAGCAATGTCCAAACTCATAAAGGGCTCCTCTTACGGTGAGTGAAGGGGATCTCTCTCTTTGGGGTCTTCTGTCAAGGCTGTTTCAGAGCTGCTCAGCTCGGGCACAGGGTTTGGACCTCAGAAGGCACATGAGAGAGTTCCAGAAGCAGCCTTGAACACACTGGTTTCCATCCAGGGCAGAGGGGGCCAAAACAGAAGGGTGGGAAAGCTCACAAGGTCAGCCACGGAAAAGCCACCATCAAGGAAAGACAGTAGACAAAATCATCCACCGGCCTCAGGAAGATCTGGCAGGATGGAGGCAGGACTCCCGGTGAAATGAGCCATGAAGACTGAAAGGGGGACCTGGGAAGGGGGAGGGGTCCCCTAACAGCTCCCCAGAGATCAGCTAGTGGGCACTTGGAAGGGACCGCAGCACATCTTCTTGGTAACCTTTGTCACCTCCCCAGGAAAGGTGTTCGTCATCCTGCAACTGTCCCTGGCTCTGACTGGGGTGGTGACATCCACCATGTATAACGAGATCTATCAGCTCACCATGGAAAAGTTCGTCGGCACCTGCTTTGTTCTCTCCTCCTTTCTCTCCTTCCTGGCCATTGTCCCCATCGGGTAAGGTGGGGACAGTGTCTGCTGCTTGGGTGGGGGCCCTGGTGTTTGGGTCAAGGAATACTGGACCATCTCCAGCCAACCTTCAGAAAAGATTGTTTACTTATAGCATTTACGCAGTGAGTTCTAAGTGGGCTTTCTCCACACCAAAAAGTCATCCTGTTCCTCCAAACTAATAAGCTGGTAATGTGGGAATTTCCCCAGATCAGAAGTGACAGAGGGCCCCAACCAGGGAGCTCACTTCCTGGCTGTTTTGTAATGGCAATTTATTTATAGTAGTCTCTGACACTTCCTTGTAATCAGAGGCCAAAGTTGGAAATACTCTGGAACCATGCAGGCCCTTGTGGGACTCCTTTAGATAACAGTCATTCTGCCTTTCTTCCAAGGACTCTTTCTTCTCTGTGCATGGCACTTGGAGACCTCTGTGCTCAGCGTAACTTCTCTGGGCCTCATTTATCTCATCTGTAAAATAAAAGCACTCCAGTGTGGGAGGAAGCAGGCAGGAGGAAGGCTGGAGAAGACAAGGAGAGGCATTCTGTTCCTATTGCGAGAACCTTAGCAGAGGTCATCAATGAAATGGAGAGATGTCCACAAGGCAAGCCATATATGTGATTGTAAATTTTCTAGCAGTCACATTAAAAAAAAAAAAAAAGTTAAAGTAACAGGTGAAATTAATTTTAAGAACATATTGGATTTAACCCAATATACCCAAAATATCAACGTGTCATCCATTTTTTAATTACCAATGAGCTATTTTACATTCTTTTTTTGTTTTAAACCTTGAAAATTGAGCACACATTTTATATTTACATCACATTTCACTTGGGACTAGCCACCTTTCAAGTGCTCAGTAGTCACACATGGCTAGTGGCTGTCACGTTGGACAGCCCCGCTTTAGTGTGTTTCAATTCTTTTACCCCTTCCCCCTAAGTGAGATTCTCTCCTTCTTATCAGTCCTACCAAAGGAGAAGGGCACATGATAAATACATCCACAATGAGGTGCAAGGAATGTGATGCAGATTTGCCTTTTGAGCGGACCTGCCAAGTAGCAGCCAAGAGCTCCACATATCAGCAACGGTGCTGTAGGCAGCAGGGTAGGAAAGCTTTGAAGGCAGTTTGAAAGAGGCAGAGAATTCCTTTTTGGAATTCTCACATCACGTCATGATAGAGGTCCATGCCTGCATAGATGGTTAAGCCTCCTGGGACAGTTCTCTGCTTTATTTCATTGCTGAGGAAGATAAGATATGAAGATCACACAGCTGTGTGCAGTCATCAGGCATTACTGCTTGTGTCCTCTTGGCCCAGCTCTCATTTTGCCTAAGGTGTGGGACTGGACTAGACCTGTCCTCCAGTTGCCCAGCCCCTGGGCCTCTTCCTGTGCTCCTGTTGTCATCCAAGTCTGGCTGAATGTGCTGGGCTTGGCTATAGCTAGCCTCGGATGTAGACTCCTTGGGAGTCCCAGCTTTTTGGCCAAGTGAGTAATGGATACAAGGGTTCTTAACAAGGGGTCCATGAGCTTGAATTGAAATTCAAAACAGCCTTCTTCTTGTGGGGACGTGTTGGTGTGAGTGTGATGTATTTATTAAACAATACACAGTATAGTGTGGACTTAGTAAGGGGTCTGTGGTTTTCACCTGACTGGCAAAGGGGTCTGTGGAACAAAAAAAGGTTAAGAACCCCTGGATTAGCAGCTTTGCCACTTGAAAGATCCAATCATATTTGATGGGCATTTGGTTGAAGCATTCTGTTTAACCTAAATAAACAAAAACAGAAAATAACAGAAGAAAACAAGTCTTAATAGTTAATGTGCTAAACTAGCTAACAGTAAAAACAAATTAAAGCAATTAGAAAACTCAGTACTTGGTTCCTTTCTACAGTTTCATCTGCTTTGGGTGGGTGTGCTAAGTATGTGGCTTTGCCTTCATGAAGAGAATTAATGAAGAGATGTGAAGCAGCTGTGCTGCCCTTGACATCTCACCCACAATGCACTGTTACATGCCTTAGACTCAATCATACATTCCATGCACGGACTCTTAATTAAGCTGTGCAAGGTCTTAATGGGCTTAGAAGCTGAGAAGACTCTTGAACCAATCAAGCAAGCAATTGATTGTTTATGCGGTTGAAGCGCTTAAGCAATTACTAATTATTTTCCTCTGCTGTAGCCAGTTAGCAGTAGAGAGGCACATGTGCAAACAATGAGCATGCTCTGCCCAGTGGAATCTCCTGGAGAGAGATCAGAGTTACTGATGTCTGGATCCCACCCCCAGAGATTCTGACTCAACTGGGCATGGGAATTTTTTTTAAAGCTCTCTAGGTTATTTTAGCGTGCTACCAAAATTGAGAACCTCTGATATTAAGGGAGTGTTTCCATTACCTTTACCTTCTGTGAAGTCACGAAATAAATGAGATCTTGGAAAATACGTAGAGCTAGAAGAGGCCAAGGCTGTACCATCAATCATTAAGTGAGAACAACAGGTAAGACTAGTAGAGCTTTCTAACCGCAGGGAGAAAAGCTGCATTCCAACAACATAAAAGCCGAGGAAGGCACGGCAGAGCAGAACACACGCAGTGGGCAGGAGGCTGGACTAAGTCAGTCTGCACCTTCCTCCTTGAGGCCAGGAGTGATCCTTTGGCTAGAGCCACCAAGAGCTTGTTTATGAAGCCCAAGGCACTGTGGCCCTGCCACTTTCCTGGTACCAAAGTGAGCAAACTTCATGTGTCTGTGAGAAACTGCTTGCTCCTGTTTTGCATTTGACAGGGAGAAGCTGAAGAAATAATTCCGTGGCCTTTGCCCATCTACAACCTTCCCCCCACCCAGCACACATGCACTCAGCTAATGCCTTGGGCTTCGGAGTGGAAATAGAAGCCATCAGAAGAAAAGGACCTTACCTTCTCCAAAGTAAATCTACAAGCCAACATGCATTTGCATCCAACCTAGTCTTCATTAAAACAAACAAACAAAAACCCCAAAATAAGAGCAAACATTTTGTTCTGTGTGCCAGGAAATACTTTAAGTATTTTATATATTTAAAAACTTAATCTTTCCAAACTACCCTATGGAATAATTACTATTATTATCCCCATTTTACAGATGAGGAAACAAACTCAAAGGTTTTGGTAACTTGTTGAAGGCTACATAGCTAGTATGTGGAAGAGTCAGGAATGGGACCCAGGCAGTCTCTTTTCCACTACATAGCTCACTAGACACTACATGACACTGCTTCTCAGAGAAGCCACTGCGTACCGGGTGCCACCTCTCCCACCTCCCATTCCAATCTGATCTTCCCCCATGCCCCAAAGGCCCTGCCACTTCCACTAGAGCTGCTCCTGCTAAGGTCACCAATGACCTCTGCATGGTGGAACCCACTGGACACGTGGCATCCCTCATCTTATTGGATTTCTCAGTGGTCCCTGATGCTGCTGGTCACTCCTTCGGACCCTGGGCTCTTGGCTTTCATGACATCTCACCTCCTACTTCCCTGACTGCTTCTTCTCTACAAACCTCCAAATGTTGGGATTCCTTGCAGCTCCGTTCTGGTTTGTCTTCTCCCTTTACATTCTCTCCCCCTCTAAGCAATCTAAAGTACTCCCCAAATCCAATTACCATTTAAATTTTAAAAATTAGATTCTTGACGCCCTTCTAAACCTGCTCTCCTCCCCCCACCCCCAGTCTTTCCAGGCTCACTAAATAGCAGAAACCTGAGAGTGATCAATGCCCCCCACTTCACCTCCCCCACCTCCAAGGCATGGGGCCTCATTGAAGCTACCTCCAAAATATGCCTCCAGTTTGCCTTTTCTTCTTACCTCTGCTACTACCACCCCTGGTCCAAACCACCTAGACGGCTGCTTTAGCCTCTGAAGCTGCTCTTCCCACATCCACACTGCTGCCACTCCCAGCCTCTCTCTACCAGGTGGCAAGAGTGATTTCCTTAAAGTGTAAAACAGAGCAAGTCCTCTGCTCAAAACTCTGCACTGGGCTTTCATTGCTTCTGGGATGAAACCCAAACGTCTTACCAGGGAGCATAAGGTCCTATGTAATCAGGTCTTGCTTTCCCCTCTGGCCTCCTCTTCCTGCCACTACCCCCACCCCGCCACTCTCCTTGCTTCAGCCTCAGTCGCCCATGCTCTTCCCCCTTTCTCACCCCCACCTCTCTCTGAACCATGATTGTGATCTTAACATAAACATCATTTTCTCAGAGGATTTCTCTCCTGCTTCTCAATCTGAATTAGATCCTTCTATTGCATGCTCCCAAAGCTTCCTGTATGTTGCCTTCATGGCCTGACAGCTGATGGTTATTAGGCAATGATCTGTTTAATATGCTTGTTTACTGTACACTTGGCTTCCTGAGGCCAGAGACCAAGCCCTAATGGCTCACCATTGTATCCTCTGTGTCTAGCAGAGAGCCTAGCATATAATTAGTACTCAAAAAGCATTTGTTGAATGAATGAAAACCTGACCATCAGCAGGGTGTGGCACCGACCAGCCAGCTTTGCTGACCACCCGCATCCCAAAGCTACCTGTTGGCTGACTGAGAATCAGGGCTGGCTGTCACCACGAGGCTGTGCTCTTTTTGGTCCATGGCCAGGTCAGCTGTGGAGTCTGGGCTACGACAGGGAGTTCACCTGACTCTGAACTGGCTGCCTCCAAGTCTTGGCTCTCCTTGTCCCAGCTTTATAATACAAGTTTTCTTTTATTTTAAGTGCCCCACCCTGTAAAGCCCTGGGGGCTCATGGAAGGTGGGAAACTCTAGTGTTGGGAAGTTTCTAGAAAACTTTCTCTTAGAAGGCTTGGATTTAAGCTCAGATCCTATCCAGGAGCTCCAGGAGAAATAAAAAAAAATGCTGGGCTTTGGTTTAGAACCTGAGATTCCTAGAGCTCATCAAACAAATGAGAAAACAGAGGGCCCAGAGGTTCAAGAACATGCCAAAGGTCACACAGATCCAAGACTTGAACCCAGAACTCCTAAATCCTATGCATCCATCAATCTACAAAAAATTTAAAACAATATAATGATTATTTGTGGAAGAGATGAAAGGGGCTTTGGAAAGGCAGAAGGCAAAACAACTAATTCTGCCTGAGATTAGCAAAAGCTAAAATATTGATCTTGAAATATACCTGGAAATTCATCATCAGGCAGAAATGAGATGGAAAGAGATAACAGGAAAAGGAAAATGGGAAACAGGGAGAAGTCCCAAACTGCAGGGCTGGAAGGACCCTGGAGTGGGAGGAGAGTAGTTCTCTGGGGCATCTAGGGCAGTTTTGCCATAAATGGGTACAGCCCCGCAGTCCACCGTGATCAGGAGGTGGCTAGAGAGGACCCTGACATGGGTAAAGAGGAAAAGGCATGCCCTTTGCCCCATTCCAGCTATTCGCTTGTAACTCTGTATTGTAAATTCTTACAGCATCGTGGCCTATAAACAAGCCCGATGGTCGGAATCTGGAGACATCGCAGAGAAATGAAGGTGCTGACCTGCGGGAGCTGAAAACATCAGCCACGGCCAGGCCCCCTGGAATACACAGGGAGGGGCCCAGGAACCGGTGACCAGAGCCTCCCACTGCCCAAGAAACCCGAGTTCCTGCCAAAGCCAGCCTGAGAATGACCTGCTCTGCCTTAGGGGTCCCTGGTGGGTGGAGAAAAGTACTTTCCTGGTGATGGAAGAACCCCCTTGGCTTTTAGACCCTTCATTAGGCAGAAGTTCGTTTCTGCAGTCAGCCCTACCTGGCGCTATCAGGGACTTCAGACTCCAGCCGCAGAAAAGTCCCTTTCCTTCCAGAGGGAGCCAAGGCATAGCTCACTAGACATCTGGTGCTGTGCTAGAAGTTCCATCCAAGAACTCAAGCAAATGTAGCATTTCCAACAGCCTCCGGGAAGGTGGAAGAGAGGCTTGGTAAGAACCGTCACCATCCGTGAACATCAGTCAATATTTTTAAAATTAAAATAAAACCTTGAAAAAAAAAAACTCAGCTTTCCTTCCTGGGGCCTAGTATGCTGTGAAAATTCAGGGAAGAGTGTTCAGAGAGCAGACCCTTGGTCTCAGGGTAGTTTTGTTTTAAGATGCAAATATCAAAACCTTTCTTTACTGGAATATTAAATTGAATACTTCCAGTCAACAGTACTTCCTAAAGGGCATGGTGTGAAGGGAGGGGGAAGTGCTAAGAGCCATTTTATTTTGAGGTACTTATATTTATAGCCTAATTTCTTACATATAAAAACGCAAATCTACACCCTAATAAACCCAACATTCATAGTATGAGTGTGTGACTCCTTCTATCCCAGGGTGGATTTGCTCTATGACACAGACATGGCAGCCTTATGTTCACGACCAAGCTGCCAGCCTTACTCCTTGCGTGCCCCTGCCTGCTCCCTGACCACCTGGAAGGCAATCTCGCAGCTGTGGGGCTGCAGAGAAAAACAGCTGGACTGCAGGAGATAAAAAAGGAAAAAAGATGATTTCAGACCCAAACTATTCTATATATCAAACTTACCCCCGACCTCCACCTTCACTCTACCTCTCACCTTGGCTACCCAGGCACCTGAGAGGCCCTAAGTGGGTAGTTCCACATCTCCCTCCCTCCCTCTCCCAGCCCTTACAGGCTCCAGACAGCCTAACCACCAAAAGGAAAAACATCCGCATCAAGTGGTCCTAATCACAAACTCAGTAAATCCCTCACCCACCCCAGCGATCATCCCCCTTACTCTCTTCCAGAGTTTTCCCTCCAGTCCACTCCCAGCCCTTACAAAGCTGCCTGTCCTTCGTTTCCACAGAGGTGAGTTCTACTCTCTCCCCTCTCCTACAGCAGCCTTTGAATAAAGTCATCCTTGCCTGTTATACATTGTCCAGCGCGTTTTTCTTTGCTATTAGAGTAAACCACAAAGTGAGAGAGTGAATGCATTGTCTGAGAGTTTGCATCTCTGATCTTCCAGCAGGGAATGAATAACACTCTGGCACATCTACTAAGGTCCCAGCATTGTGCTAGGTGCTGAGAAGCAGACCTGCCTGTTCTGCCTGAACTGTGTGTTGCTAGCAGGTGGAGCAGACAGAAGCACAGGCAGCGATGTCTCCTGCTGGCTGTTTCCTACGACTGTGGGAACAAAGGA
This sequence comes from Tolypeutes matacus, assembly GCA_026826555.1. Classification (NCBI taxonomy): domain Eukaryota; kingdom Metazoa; phylum Chordata; class Mammalia; order Cingulata; family Chlamyphoridae; genus Tolypeutes; species Tolypeutes matacus. The sequence goes on from JAKSZT010054079.1 coordinate 184,258, forward strand.
CCACAAACTTGATGGCTTAAGAAAACAGAAGTTTTCTTGTCTCACAAGCTAGAAGAAGTCCAAAATCAAGGTGTCTGAAGAGCCGTGCTTCCTGTGAAACCTGTAGGGGAGGCTCCTTCCTTCCGTCTTCTGGCTTCTGGTGTTTGCCTACGCTCCTTGGCGCTCCTTGGTGCTCCTTGACGACCCTTGGCGCTCCTTGGCTTGGGGCTGCAGCACTTCAAGCTCTGCCTTCGTTGTCACGTGGTGTTTTCTCCTCTGTGTCTGTTTCTCCCTTCTTATAAGGATCCCAGTCATATTGGATTTACGCGCCCACCATACTCTTCATTTTAACTTAACTGACTCCATCACCAGTGACCCTATTTCCAAATACGGTCACGTTCCCAGGTCCCAGGGGTTAGGACATTAATATATCTTTTGGGGAAGGGGCATGAGTCAACCCAGAACACCTGTAATAAATGCTAAACTAAAGGAGCATAGAACCCAGATTTGGGAGAGCAGGGAGGGCTTCCCAGAGGAAGTAGCATCTATGACTAAATAGGAGTTTCCAGGCCAGATGCTGGAGGACATTCCAAGCAGAAAGAAGGACATGCTGGAAGGCCTAAGGGTGAAAATATCCCAGGATGTAGGAATTCAATGTGGAGGGAGCAGAGAGAGAGAGGGAGGGAGAGGTATCAAAGAAGACAGAATAGAGCTGACACTGGAGCTTATGGTAAGGAGGGACAACCTAAAATAGAAACTTTCAAAAGAAAAAAAACAGGTTTCTCTTTAGAGTAATGGGGATGGCTGTTGAAAGTTTTTATGCAGGAACACTGAATGCTTGGCTTGGCATCTTAGAGCACCCCAGCAGCTGAGAATAGATTGGTGCAAGAAGGAGTAAGACTTTCAGAAAGTAGATGAGCGGCAAGCCTTGCAATAACCCAGGTGAATGTGATGGTGGCTTGGCATTGGGTAGTGGCAATGAGGAGAGAGAGAGGTAGATGGGCATGGAGAAATACCTGGGAGCTAGAGGTCAAACAGGACTTAAGTGAGCTGCAGGGAGTGAGGTAGATAGGGGCAGAATGATTCAAATTTGGGGTTCAGACAACTGGGAATACAGAGCTCTCACTGAGACAAGTGACACAGGCAGAGCAGGTAGATGGGAAAGATGAGTTCAAGGGCATGCTTATCCCTTCCAGACAAATTTTCACCAGTATCCTCATGTTTCTTGCCTTCCACCCCATTGCCAACCTCAATGAATCCAACCATTGGCTTTCTCCATTTCTGTTCCTGAGGAGTTCGCTCTTAACATCTAGAAACATTTCCTTATTTGCCCACATTGACCCTGCTACACACTTGTGGTGTCTAACCTGAGCTGGGCTCTCAAAGCACCAGAATTGTCTCCATTTCAACCTGCCTGAAACAGGGCAGCAGTTTCAAGCCTTTCCACGCTCCTCAGGTCATCATTCCTTCTTAAAGACGTTCTCAGCGTGCGGCCCCTGGGCCAGCAGCATCGGCATCACCTGGGAACTTGCTAGAAATGCAGATTATCAGGCCCCCACCAACTCAAACCCTGAGGCGGGGGGTGGGGGGGCCAACAACCTGTTTTATCAAGCTGTCAAGTTTGAGAACCACCATTCTACTCACGGGCCTGAGTTTTTCTTAAGTATTCTTCCTGAGTCTTCCTCCTCCTCTCCTTGAATCCTTAATTCTGGAGGTCCCTAGGCCCTGTCCTTGGTTCTCTTCCCAAGTAATTTAGTCTGCTCCCAGCACGTTATTTCTAAATCTTGTCAACAGTTCTGTGTTTCCTAAAACATAAATCCAAACTCATCTTCTCCCACCCCACCACCTAAGCCTACACCACCAGTGGCTCGTCTCTCTGATTTATTTCTGCTAACGGCCTCACCTCCCAGCTCCCAGGCTGGAACTCTCCAAGTCCCCTTTCACTCCTTCCCCGCCACGGAAATCTCTTGAAGCCAGCTGCTCGCCTCCATCTCTGTCTCTTCATCCCTTTTTGCCACGGCTTTTGCAATCTCTTCCTATCTACTGCCCAGGACTTCAGTTTAACCCCAATCCTCCAGCTACTACCTCTATCAGCATCTTAAAAAACACGGGGGGAAAAAGGTTTATCCCTCTTTTTAAAAAACCTTATAGGAGGAATTTTGTGGGATTCTCCTTGATATGCAAGATGGCCATATTTAAATAAGGGCTATCGTATAATGAAGGCCCACCAGACACCCAGCTTTCTACAGATCACTGCTGGTCCTCCTGGCAACCCTTTGGGGTAGTGTCTTCATCTCCAAGGTCCCAAGACCCAAGTTCAGAGAGATGTGACTTGCCTACAGCCACACAGCTAGTGAGTGGAAAAGCTGAGACTTGATCCCCGATATGTTCGTCTTTCACCTCTCTGCCTCATTTTGTAAGACCATGGATTGATTTTACTATCAGTAAGGCAAGTTCAGCACCAAGTTAAATCTCTGTCCAGCGCATCACCATCATCAGCTGGGCTTAACCTTGTGCTCAGGCACCTACCTCACAGCACACCTAACACCTGATGAACCACAGACATTTCTTCTTTTCCTCAAAAACATGATGGCAGCCAAAAACCAAAAACAAGCCAACCAGGGAATGACTGGCCCTGACTCAGAATACGATGCTGTGCTTTGCCATGGGATGGAGTAGGAAGAAATTGCGTCATGCCTGGGCTTTTTGTGCACACCTGCTAATCACAATGATCACGTGCAGATACTTGGGAGTTCCTTCGTCTCCCCAAGTTAGTGCCAACTTGCATAGGAGACGGTAAATTGAGAAGGGTCTTGTTTCAGGTTGAATTTTGTCCTCCAAAAACATATGCTGACGGTCCTAACCCCCAGTACCTCGGCATGTGACCTATTTGGAAATAGGGTCGTTGAAGGTGGAATTAAGAGGAACGAGATCATACTGGAGTTGGGTGGGCCCTTCACTCCATGATTGGTGTCCTTATAAGAAGAGGAAAGTTTGGACAGACACCGAGGGAAGGCAGCCATGTGAAGCAGAGGCAGAGATGAAGTGCTGCAGCTGTAGCCGAGAAATGCCAAGGACTGCCTGAGAAGCCACCAGAGACTAGGAAGAGGCAGGGAGGACTGCCCCCCGCGGGTTGCCGAGGGAGCATGGCCCTGCCAACAGCTGGATCTCAGACTTGTAGCCTCCAGGACTGAGGCCACGCATTTATTTCCTTAAGCTGCCTAGTGCTTCGGTGCAGTAGCCCCAGGAGACTAAGATAGGTCTATTAAAAAGTGAGGAAGACTCAAAAGAGCTCAAAAGTATTTTTTCCTATTGCTCTGTACATCCTGATTCTTAGAAACTTTTTGCCCTTTAGAGAAAGTAAGAAAACAGAAGAAAGGTACACAAATTTCCTTGTCTTACAGAGGTACAAATGAGAACATGGCTCAGGGTAAAGAAAGCATCTTTTATAGGTTTATTGGTCCATTACTTTAAGTTAATTGAGGTAAATAAACTTTTTTAAGTTTACAAGCTAATAGTTTGTCAAGCAATACAAATCCGTTTTTTAACCTCCAAGTATATACTAATCCCATAGTAAACAACAGAATTTTTTTATACATAGATATATGAAAAAAGGTGGACAAAAACCTCGTGCCAGCATCAAAAATTCAACAGAAAACAACTTTTTTTTTGTTTTTGTTTTTACAGTCTCTGGGTTTCATAATAAAGAAAAAAAGGTGAGATTCTTTTTAAAATTTGGTAGCTTCATGAAACAAAGACTTCAATCTGTAAATAAACCACTTTCTCATCGACACACTCTCAAGCACTTTTTTTTTTCACAGTTTTTATTTTGGCTTAATGGCAGCATGGATAGAAAATCACACATTTACACAGAATACTTTATTAACACTTTAATGTGTTTTTTTTTTAAACTTTTAAATGTAAAGAATGATCTTTAAAAATAAGAAACACAGTCCAGAATTTGGGCATGACCTAAGCAAAAGATTTTTTTTCTCTCTTCTTGGGCGGTTAAAAGACAAGTTAGAAAGTGTGCTGGCAGTTTTTTCATGGGACTGTATCAGATGTACATCATCTCTCAATGCATTCCCAACTCACAGAGACAGAGGCAAGAGGCACCCAAGAAGTATGGCTGGAGCAGCCACTGGACAAGACCACAGCCTCAGGTGTGTCCAAGTGAAGGGAATGACTGTTGAGAAGCTGGTTTGGTATCTGATGAAAGCCCAGCTGACAGTAACACAGGCATTGCTTTACCATATTGGCTCATATTTTTATATGCAATCTACTTTCTTCTCTCCTCATGTCCCTGTGAGGAAAAGAGAGTCTCCTTTCCTCCCTCCTCCTTTGAATCCTTTGGCACCTGAAGGGTTGGTCTGAGGCGGCGAGCAAGGCTGTCAGGTGGGAGTGCTGACAGGTGTTAGCTGCTCCGACTCAGCTGACGCAGAGCCCGGAATCACCTGCAGAGAGGGTGGTGGTGCTGGGAGAGGTGTGGATGTGATTCAGCTCATCACTGCTTTCAGTAGTAGAAGCTCTGCTGAATTACGTGAGCCCACATAAAACGTTTTAGGTTTTTGGCATTTCATCCCGTGGAGAATTTCAATCTGAAATACGCTGCTCGGAAGGCCTCCACAGCATCTTAAAAAGCTGTTCTGCAGAACTGGGGTGAACCTTTAACACTACCAGAATCTACAGATTTCTCTGTATCTATATGATTTGTCAGTGCTGATACCAAAGCCTGTACAATCAAAAGTGGGCCAAAAGGCACGAAATTCATCTTTCACGCTTGAAAACAAAAAAGGTTTTGTGGTCCCTGTGTTTCCTCACATTATCAAAAATATCATTTGGCAATAGCAAGGCTTAGCTTTCTCCCCCTAAAAGGCAGTCCTAGTTAGGAGCCTCACTTTTTTGCATGTTTCTTTAAGAGGGCTGAGGACTAGCTGTGTTATACCTTTAGTGTTTAAGCTGAACAACTGATTATATTTCTAAAACTCTTTCTACCCAGAATTTAAAAAATACTAGCTGATGAATAAGGCATATTAGTAGGTGTTGACAAATTCTCAAAAACTTGAGTTAGGCTTTTAACAGTCTGTGGCATTAAAAAAATTCTGGATTTGTTGGTTTTCAAGTACTAAATACACAGAACGTTTATATCCAAGACAAATGCCTAACTGATTTGTTAAAGTTCTTTTTTCAAAGCATTTATTTACAGGCTATCTATTGTAGTAAAAACTACATGGGATTACTTATTTCTTCTGCCACATAGAAAGGGTTAGACAGGCATACCCAGAGTGCATTTCAAACACATATGCTTAAGAAAAACAAATACCCTGTAACCAAGCCCCCCCCACCTTGTTCTAATGCAGATGGCCACTGCACAAGTTCTGATCCATGCAACCATGCGGAGACCAGACATCCTTAAAATGAAAAGGTGACAGCCTATGGGATGGGTTGATGAGAAGTCAGATTCCTTTATTCACTGAATTACAAAACCGTGAGGGAGAAAAAAACAACTCTAACAACCCAGCTCAATCCTAAGTTTGCCCAGAGGATGACATTTCCTTCAAATTTACCAGTAAATGCCACCTGCCTTCTGAGTAGAGAAAACTTGTAAGTGAGAGGGCATGTCCAATCTCTTGCCATCTTGAGGACTTTTGAAAGTGAGAACGCAAACCCAAATTCCCAAAAAAATTTTGTAAACAAGGGCGGCCAAAGCAGTTTTACCCCAGCCATAGAATTAGATTGCCCAGTTTCCCCAGGCCCTTAAAGTAGGTGTCTGGGAAGATGGGGTTTGGAATCGGTGTGCCCTGCCCTAATCAGAGGCAGCCCATCCTCTGAGAGGAGGCACCCTTTAGGAGAGCCAGCAACCCCATCGAGCTGGGCCTACCACATCCCAAGCCCCAAAGAGATGGGGCCAACACAAAACCTTGGAGGTGGCCCTTGACCTCCCTCTCCCTCCTCTCCCCAGCTCAGGATCGAGCGCTCAGTTCTGCAATCCACTGAACAGCAGCAGATTGGAGAAGGGAGCCAGGTGCTGGGGACATCAGTGCTATCAAGAGCAGGACCCAGTTACACAAGCTCTGGGTGTTTCTTGGGCCAGTCCCTTCCCAAGATAGAGCCTTGGCCATCGGGGCCTCCTCTAAAGTAGAACTTCCTGCTGTTCTATCACAAAAGGCACCTCACAAGGAATGAACAGCAGGTGTGCAGTTATTTCATCTCCTGTGGAGTGGCACCTGAGAAAACACTGGGACATGTTTAGTTCGACATCATCTAGAACACTCTGTGTGGGAGTGAAATTTGGCATGAAAACAGACTTGTCTTACATTCACCATGACCCCAGAGACATGCGGCTTTTTGTTATTTCAGCTAAAGAAAGGTATCCAGCGCAGTCAGTGGGGAGCATGGTAAAATAGCGAGCCAGATGCTTCCATAGTCACACTCCTCTAGGCTCACCAGGAAGCATTATTAATGCCTTAGTAAAGGCTAAAACCCAACCCCAGACCTGGCTGTATAGTATGTTCCCCCCTTATTTAGGAGCAGTGGCTCCTTGCCGTGGCCAGAGTAGCCTAGAATCTTCTTACACATCCACTGCCTTAAGGAAGAGCAGTGTTCTTCCTGCTACAAATCCCAACTGCTCTCTTAGACATCATTTGCATCGTTAAAGTCTGCTTAACCTGGATGTTTAACCTGGGTGAATGAAACCTTCGCCTTCCCCAGGCTGGAGGCAGGCAGTCACCACAAACAACGACCCCTTCCATTCCCTTGCAATGCGACACACTCAGCTGTCTGCCTGAGATAAGGCGCACCCTTGAGCAAAAATCTCCTGGAAAATAAATAAGAGAGGAGTCAGTGATGTCAGGACCACAACTTAGTGGAGCCAGGAAGGATGGAGTGATGCGGCCTTTGACTTCCTGTCGATCAAACTAAAGAGGCAAATGCTCCAGTGGGAAGCACTGGAGAGCCTCGGTCACTGTCTACTGTCCCCTTCCTTCCGGGACAGCCTTCTTACCTCATCAGGCACCAGGCTGAAGAAAGGGGCCAGTGTCCCTTCTGTGGAAAGACCATTTCTCCAAAGAGGTCACTAGATTACACTAGTTTTCCCAGCTCTGCTGTCAACAGCATGCCTGGAGGACAGGAAGTTTGCCTTGTATCAGCCCTTTCTGGTGTCCTGAAGGCCAGGAACAGCACAGAGGGACCCAAACAGGGAGAGAGAGAATCCAGGTGCCGGCATTCCTTCAGTCACTCTTCTGTTCTCCAGGGCAACTAATGAGGGGGTAGGACCGTGCAACCCACCTCCTTCCCACATCTCCTTCCAGTAAGGACGCTGATGATTTTCCAACCAGTCATTACGTGGGAATGTTTCTGGGCTTCTGCAACTGGCAAATTCTAGTTTTGCTATAACTCTTGCTGCAACTCTTTCCACCCATTCATTATACTGGGCAACTGGTAAAGCACACATTCCACAGGGCAAGGCTTCACGCATTCCCAAAGACGGGCACCCGCTGCTGGGTCAGCCTGGCGTCCTCCACCAAACATCAGTGGATTAGACACCAATTCTACTGGACTCCCCGACAGGTGGACCCAGACACCCATAGCCACAGCTCGCTGGGCTCAGAGGTAGAATGAAATGAACCACCACTCAGGGTGGGTAGATTGTTCTCACCCTTCCACTGCTCCGAACCATTTCTAATTGTACCAAAATGAAAATTCACATCAAAGGATTTTAGGATGGCACAGATGGGGCCTAACAGTACAGGCAAGTAACAGGAGACGTAAAAGTTACCATTCAAATTGTGACTTTTTCAAACATGATGAAGCAGAACCAGCTGTTCAGTGCCATCCACCTGCTGTCCTCAACAGCGGCTGACACAAGGTCAGCTCTGCAGGGAGAAGGGGAATGAAGTGACGTCAACAGGCTGCGTGCCGGCCAGAATTTACATGTTAACTGGTGTATGAAGCAGTGCCTTAGCACAGCTGTTTCATTGAAAAAACAAACCAAAAAGAAAAAAGAAAAGAAGAAACTACCGCTTATTTGAGGCTCAGATTTATCATTTCGTGGGGATGAAATATTCTTTCATAGATGAAACAATACAAACATAATATACCTAGCTTCATTTCAGGAGGAAAAAAAGAGAGTTGGAAGATAGATTATGTTTGCTTATTTGTTTTGTGTTAATTTTGAAAAACAAACCTTGTAACTGTTTGAAATGAAAGCTTCATGTGCAGCCAGAAGTCCTCAGGGAATCTGATTACAAATTGAGGAGATCTGGAGATTTTAGCCTAACTAGAAGCAAAGAGTTCACTGTCACACTTGTCACCTTAGAGGCCCGTCCAAAGACTGACTTTTCTTCCTGACCAAGGAACAATACGGGTTAAAGCACTTCATGTGGAACATTCACATTTAGTTTTTTACAAATTCATAACAATAAGACATCCCAGCCTCTCACCAAAAGGTTGCCCAAACATTCCGAGGACATGGTAGAAAATACTAAACTAGGTCTTTTTGGCGAGGTAAAGGCAAACTGCACGAAGCAGACACTGGAGGTGGGGCTTGGTGAGCTGTGGAGCTCACAAGGGGAATGACTGACTTCAAGACAACTGATACTCCCGCACATCTAATCCCTTCTCTGACGACATTTAACAAGCAAAAGAAAACCATTTAAGGATGGGACAGAGAAAAATGCACCTTTTTTTCATTTTACACAAACACAGCTTCCGATCTATTGTGCATTCCAGCGTCAGAGAAAAGTTCAGAGAGCATTCCCCTCAGCTTCCCGACGCATCGCATCAGGATAAGGACGCTGGCCGGCTTGCTCGAGGGTGGCTGCGCGGAGACACTGAGCAGATTTAAATGGCCCTATATGGGCCAGAAAACAACAAACGGTGTCACTCATCACAAGCTGGCAACAGGCCGCAGTCACAGCTACAGGCCACCGCATAGTCAGGATTTTCCACGGAGGTACAAACAACTCCTTCAAGGCTGAGACAAGTCAGTGCCCGCAGAGGACAATTCCAGAGCCATCTCATGTATCCACAGCAGGCAACAGCTGCTTTCCATTCATGCCTCTCTCCCGTCCTTGACAAAAAGGCCCTGGTTTCTCTCCTACAATAGGCAATTCAGCTGGCCTCAAAGAGGAAACTGGAACGAGATGTCAGAATGCCAGCTGAGGGTTGTCTTTACCCACAGTTCCAGATCTTCTTAGTGTTCCCTTCACAACGCAGAGGTATGCTTCTTTTGCTGAGAGATGATTATAGATAACCTCACAGACTCCACCAAGGAATAAATAGTAATAGAAAACAACTGTGGGACGAAGGAAGGGGGCCGGGAAAGAAACACATGAAGGAGAGATGTTTCTGTGGTGGTCTTCCCAGCACCATCCCTCTGGCACTGCAGGGACAGTTCGATACAGGGTGCCATGCCCTGGGTTGGTAGAAGAGTCTCTGTCCCAAGAAGGAACTTATTTGGCCTCTTGTTTCTCCTGAAGCAATGGTATAATTGACTCCCATGCCATGAGGCACTGAAACGACAACACACACATATAATATCAGCACCGAGTTCCAGATTTTGAGGTCAGCTTCTTAATTCTGATCTGCGCTCTCAGTGCCAATCCTGCTGGGTCACCTTTGTCTAAAGACCCCTACCTGGATTGTCCATAATAACTATGATCAACAGGGCAGGTGCCTGGTGTTTGTTTTGAATGCATTGCTTCATCTCTACGAAAGACAGCAGGGTCTGTACAAGGCTTCAGTGCATTCACATTCGACCATGACACTCATATCCAGCTAGTGGAAATGTATGCACTGGAAGAAATTCCCTTCAAAGAGCAGAAGAGAGGGAGCGGGTGTAGCTCAGTGGATGAGTGCCTGCTTCACATGTACGAGATCCCGGGTTCGCTCCCCGGTACCTCCTAAAAATAATAATAATAACAACAACAACAATAAAACAGAAGAGAGACCAGGCCACCAGCCCCTGAGGAGGCCCTTGTGGATGTGCAGCACGAATGGCGACAAGGAAGGTGTGTGGGTGGTGCTGGCCTAGGGTGTCAATCACGATTGGAATGGGCCAGTCACCTGGCTCAGAGGGGCTGGAAAACCTGCTCTTCACCATTCTCAGACTTGTTTGTTTCTGCCACTCCTAGATCATCCAAAAGGGAGAATGGAGGGAGGAAGGAACGCAATATTTATTGATTTTCACAATGTCCCAAACACAGTTAGGTATTTTCCATTCATTATCACCAGTCCTTACAATTCTACAAAGTGCTACTATTATTAATTACACACAGAACACACACGTTTCAGAGATGGGGGCATGAGCCCTAGAGAGGTTCAACAACTTGCAATACCAGCCAGTAGGCGGCAGAGCCCACACTCCCCAAACTGGTATTCTTCCAGGACCCCCATCTCCAGAGATCACAGGGATCCACGAATACAACGGTTCTTAATGCAGTTGCTTTCCTTGGCAACCTACATGCCTTTACTTTATTTTTTTATTTTTTTTTTTTTTAAAGATTTTATTTATTTACTCATTTATCCCCCCCCTGCTGCCCGCGCTCGCCGGGTCAGCCAACCACGCCGTGCGGGCGGGCCCGCCCCCACCAGGAGGCCCCGGGAACCGAACCCGGGGCCTCCCACACGGCAAACGGGAGCCCCACTGATCGAGCCACAGCCGCCTCCCATGCCTTTACTTTAGATATTTAAAAACGGTGTGCTGATGGGGGTCTACAGGCTCCACCAGACCACCACAGGTGTCCATGGCAAGATGGAAGCTGGGAGTCCAGGGACATAGAGCCCAAGGCAGCTGCAAGTAACCCCAAAGCCTCCATTAAATGACGGCATCCCTGTGCCAAAGGAATGACTGCGGCTGGGAAGCAGCTAGCCACCAGGACTAACGGGTCTGGACGGTGAAAGAGCCACTCCGTCGGCATCACGCATGAGCGGACCTCTCGTGAGGACCCGCAGAGTGAGGCCTCTGCTTCCAAGCTCAGCCCCGTACCTGGCACAGCTGGGCAAAAGGGAGGGAGCCAAGCCGGAAGGGACAGAGGCAGGCAGCCTGCACTGGCGGAATCCCGCCTGTGGATTCCAGGCGTCCCTCAGGCAGGGCTCTGGCCTTGGAGATGCTTCCTCAGTGAGAGGACTGTGGGCCTGCTGTGCGCCACATTTACCTTCTCATAATAGTGGATGTTCTTGTCAGCCATCCCCATGAGCAGCTGGCGGAAGTCCTGCCTCTTGTTGTTCTGCCACCTCTCCATGTCGGCCTTCAGGTCAGCATTGAAGCATTCCATCCGGTCCTGGCATTTCTCAACATCCGCTGGCACCTGGAGGGGCAGGGGGCAGACATGGGTGCTTTGTGTGTGTAACTGGGAGAGAAGGATGGAACTGTGCAGGCACGCGGGGCAGCCGCAAAGCACTTACGCTTCTGCAAGAAAAAACAAGATTCTGAGTTTTTCTTCTGAAATCACTTTTGCCGTCCCCTGCGGATTCACCTATTACTACCGTCACCATCTCAGGGCAAACAAATAAAAACAAGAGTGCTCTAGCTCTGCCCCTCCCCCGTCCTCCCCAGCTTCCCCCTCCCTCACTGCCCAGTGACTCAGTCACAGGGAAAGCCCAGAGTGCCAAGGCCTCTGGATCTGCCTCTCCTCCCTGCCGACATCCAGTTCCCTGCCGAATCCAGTTCCCTTACTCCCCTCCTGGCCACTGCTCCTGTTAGCACCTGGATGAAAGTTCCTGGTGCAACTTCCTATTTGCTTAACAAAACTACTGCTGCAAGGAGGTAAAAAGCAAAGCTCTGACAAGAGAACCTCATCCAGGCACAGTGAGAAGAGGGAAGTCAAAGGATTTCTTAATTATCCAGGCAAGATTCCTGGCCTCTGTTCCAGGGATGGGGAACTCTGGACCGGACAACCACAAAAATTGAGAGTCAAAGCCACAGCTCTGGGTTTTTTGATTGCTTGAGTCTCAGTCTGGGCAATACGTGACCCAGGATTTTCACAACTTGTGTGGCACTGAGGAATGAAAGTGTTTAAGGCCTCAACAGGCAGATCTTATCTCAAGGCAGATCTTATCTCTGGTCTAGCTGGGAAGAAAAACCAGCATATCCAGGTAATAAGGCAAGACCTCTGTGGGCTTTTGCTTTGCCCTGAGGCCCTAGGATAGGCAAACTGAGCAGGAGCTGGAGAGTGAGTTCAACTTGGGCAAAGGATCAAGCTTCCTGGAGGAAAGAGCTCTGAGGCGACTCTTTAAAGATGAAAGAAGTGGGACATGTGCCAATGGGGAGGGGGGCATTCCAGAGCCACAGTACATGCAAGTGACAGAGGTGAGGAAATGGCCACCTCAGGAGCCAGCTCCTGAGGCCACAGGGCACACAAAGGCAGATAGCAAGGCCCCAGCTGGTGATGTGTGGGGCATGCGCCAAAGAGCCTGGACTCTTTCTGAAGGCCAGGTTTTTCGAGGCCCATTGAACACATGCCCCCTCTTAGAAAATATAAGAAACACGCTTCCTCTAGCTGGAGTAGACAGCTCTCGAGGTAGACTTTCCGAGTTTCAATACCATGGCTACCACTTACTAGATTTCTGACACTGGGCCTCTCTACGTCTCAGCTCCTTTTTCTACAAAACAGGGATAATAACAATACTATCCACCTTATAAGGTCATTTCATTTCATGGAATAATATACAGAAAGCACTTGGTGCCTGTTATAGAATAAGCACTTAGCAAATGTCACTTTGCATGGAGATCAATATCATAAGTCACTGCTACACAAAAGAAAGAATCTATCATTTGCATAGATCAAGAATATTTTATTGAGCTTTACTCCCTAAATTATAAAAAAGAGTTTCTTTTTCATTTTCTAAATATAAAATGGTATTATATGATTAATTTTGTTCTTTCAAACTTCATGGCACCCTTCGCCCATGCTACCCCATTTGGAGGTTTTGCCACACGTCTGAGGTGAGCCAATTCCAAACTAAATTTTCTCGAGACTGCCTTGGGCTCCTTGGGTGGGTCGGTACACCAGAAGGGATGGGGTGGGTTAGACCAACCTGGTAGAGATGATTTGGCAACCAAATGCATGTGGGACCTGAGATACCGGGAGTCAAAAGAGAGCCTAGAGCTTCTAGTCTGGGTGACTCAGAGGGCAATGACGCTATCACAGGGCTCAGGATCCAGGGCAGGTTCACGGACACGGACCAGGGCATGAGCCAGATGAAGGCAGTCACGGTAGCCATAGGAAGGGTGAGGTCCCTCCACAAGAGGGGGCTGAGGAGGGGAGGGGCTGTGGGGGGGCCTCCTGGAAAAGCCTTCACTTAGGAGGCTAATAAAGGAGTCAGCCAAGGTCACTAAATAAGAAGCAGAGAAGTAGGAAGTGAACCTGTGAGAGCACAGCCAGAGGCCGGGGGATGGAAAGGGTTAGAAGGGAAGAGGAGAGCTTAACAAAAAGAGAGTGAAAGGAATGGCGGTGAGCTGTTGGAAGTGACCAGCTTGTGAAGCTGCCTGACTTTATGAAGAAGAGGTCTGCTGGCAGCAGAGCTAAGCTAACATTCTCTTCACTTTTGTTTCTTTTTGTTACTGGTCAATTCACTGACCAGTAACATCCAGCATTCCTACTTATCTCGATGTTTTAGTTTTTGTGACTGAGGTATTGTTAGACTTAGGCTATCTCGTGTTTGAAGGATGTTGAGATGGCAATATCTGATGCTAATGGTTGGGTGTAGTTTATTAGAAGAAACTAAGAAGACAAAATGATCTGATCAGACCTTGAAAGACAAACACTTCTTTTTAGAGGACAGCACTGCATTGTTCCCCTTGGTTTCCCACATCTCTAAGAATTTCCACGACGGGACATGGGCTGTTGAAGCCATGGGAGAAGTGTGATGTGAGATGGGATTGTGTACTTTTGCATGTTGGAGGGGACAGTGAGACGGGGGGGGGGATAACCTAAATCTACTCAACATTCACTTAAAAGGGTATTACTGAGCTCTTCCCATGTGCCAGGCATTTCTGGGCCTTAGAATATAAATCTCTACCTAAGTTTCCTTCTTGAGCTGCTCCCACAATGACAGCAGGATGTAATAACTATACAAGGTTGGCAGGGTCATGACTGTGTGGGACAGGTCCTCAGACGTGACAGAACCACTTCAAGATGGTGGCCCTCTTGGCCCAGTGCTGCTGAGTGGGCAGATGGGGCAGAGCTTCCCAACTGGGGTAGGCCCCACCCCCCGCCCTCTGGGGAGCCAGAGACCCCGCACTGGTCACCTCCAGTTTCAAGCAGCCCCGTCTGTTTACCCCAGTGTGACATACAAATATTCCCATTTTCTAAGTGAGCCACGAGGCAGAAAAAGAGTTGAGAAAACACAAATGGTGCAAAGATTGAGAAGAGGCCACTGAACCTGGCAAATAGGAAATTACTGGTACCCTGAAAGAATGTTTTTTTTTTCAAAAAGGGATAAAAAGAAAACAAACTTCAGAGGCTGCCGGCGGGGAGGGAGAAGCTTCTGCTCCTCGTCACTTCCACACGACCCACCTGCTCACACCCACACTGGCGCTACCTGTTTCAAACTGCTTCTTCCCCTGGCACCAGACCCGGCATGAGGCCACCTGTGGGTCAGGGCCCAAAATAGCACCTTTTAAAGAGAATCATAAGATTTTTTTTTTTTTTTTAAGATACTTAAATTACATGAATGTTACATAGAAAATATAGAGGATTCCCACATACCCCACTCCCTCCCTCTTCCACATTTTCCCACATTAACAACATCCCTCATTAGTGTGGCACATTTGTTATAATTGATGCACACATTTTGGAGCACTGCCACTAAGCATGGATTATAGTTTACACTGCAGTTTATGCTCTCTCCCACACAATTTTCTAAGTTATGACAAGATATATAATGGCCTCTGTCATTGCAATGTCATTCAGAACAATTCCCAAGTCTCAAAAATGCCCTCATATTATACCTGTTTTTCCTTCTCCCTCCCCTCAGAACCTCTGGTGGCCACTGCTTCCACACTGGTGATAAAAGTTCGTCCATTGCTAGAATCACAATAAATCTATACTAGAATACCAGTAAATCCACTCTAGTCCATCATTCATTCCCCAATCCTGAGGATTCTGGGATGGTGATGCCCACTCCACCTCCAATTGAGAGGGGGCTTAGATCCCATGGGGCAGATGGATGGGACCATCCTGCTTTAATTGTAAGACTTTTATAAAGCAATCTCTTGGCACCCCGTCTTCATTCTTTTTGGAACTAGTAAGGCATAAACTTATTAGCACTGAGAAGAGTCAAATCCAGACTAGCATAAAATGTGAAAGTTCCCTCCCAGGTTTTCCATCATTGTTCACACTTGGGAACGTCTTCTTCCAGTTCATTTTAAAACACAATTCCTGAGCCCCTCCTTATTTCCCGGAGGAACAGGATAGTTTTGATATCTTCCACAGTATCTAAGGAGAGTCAAATTCCAAGACTAACATAAGAGCAGGGTCCTCACAGAGCCAGCGAATGCAGCCAGCCCACTATGAAGCACCTATGGTTTCTCTAAACTCAGAACTAAAATGAGGAGGTTTCTACTTTTATGAATTATCTAGAATAAGCAAATTCATAGAGACAGAAAGTAGATTACAGCGTACCAGGGACTGGAGTCAGGGACAGGGTTTCTGTTTAGGATGGTGAAAAAGTTTTGGCAATGGATGGTGGTGATGGTAGCACAACATTGCAAATGTAAATTAACTAATGTTGCTGAATTGTATACTTACAGTAAAGTGGAACATAGTATATATTCATATTTTATGTTGAAATGAGAAAAGCCAGTGCAGAATCCAAAACTCCACACACCTGAGATTCAACTACCTCCGAGTCTGCCGAGTCTTTTTCCAACCCTAAAAACAAAGCCCCCCTTTAAATTCTGATACTAGCATTCTCCCTCGGGTCTGGGGGGCTTGCCGCTCTATGCCCCCAGAACACACTGAGAAGTCACAGCCACAGGCTCTCACCCCACAGCGGGAGCTGGGTGACTCCCCTTTAACCACTTTAGATGCCATCCCCCCACCCCCCACCCCCATCTGAAATTCTCACTGCGGGCTAGGGAGACCTGTGAGGCCATTTCCTTCTTCTGGGTTACAGAGAAGTGATCAGATTTTGAGACCACTCCACAGCTTCACAGAAACCACCTTTCTCTCTGTCTCCAGAACAACTTTCCATATTTCGCCTCAAAAGAACTAGAGCTAGCGTGGAAGCAGGGCCCTGACGGATGGGCATCTGTTATGTCCAACACTATGCCGAGCCTCGTCTTCACAACCACCACATGGACGCAGCAACTGAGACCCGCAAAGGTTCAAACGCATCCAAGCTGGAGGCCAAGCTGGGATTTGAACCCAGAGCTACGGGATTCTAAATCCTGTGCACTTTCTATCAAGCCATGGTAGACTTGGACAAGCTATCAACAGAGCCATCCTCTGCCCACTGGGGAGCTGCTGCCGCAGACTCAAAACTGGTGCACAAATTCTGCAAGTGCCATTGCTAGATCACACACCACTACACCTCAATCACGGGAGCTCCAGTTTTGATTTGTTTTTAAATATCAGAATTCTAAACAGGTAGCAAAACGGACTTTGGCATGGCTCAACATCCCATGGAAAAGGACAATGAAGACTGCCACCTGCGGTGTGCTAAGAGAATGCAGATATGGCTAGCATGCTGGTTATTCTCATCAGCTGGAAAGAATTCCTTCCCTTCCTGAAAAAACTCCTTGGTCAGGATAATGAGTCGTGTGGGTACATGGTGCTCTGGGGAAGGTGGGGGGCGGGGGGGAAGCAGCAGCAGGAAGATTTCAGCAACCACGGGGAGGAGAAGAGGAGTCACTCACATCAGCATGAAGGGTGAAATATGTGGCCACAGAGCCTCAGCAGCTCAGCTGGGTTGTATGTGGTGGTCAGAGACAGCTATCCCTCTGCTCGAGACCCCGCTGAGGCTGGAATGACCTTCAGGAAGCCACCAAGCCAGGGCACAGTCAAAGTTCACTGCAGCCTATGATTCCTGTCTTTGGAAGGGAATCGTCCCACCCAGGACTGACAAAACCAGCCTCTAAGAAAGCCGGTGCCCAGGTGTGAGCTGATCCTCGGCCTCCAAACCGGGCCAGCGGCACAGTGTGTGGTTCTCCTGCTCTCCCTAGCCAGGGAAAGTTACTTCTACCTTTATAGTTGAGGGCTAAATTGGTGAAAAGAAAATTTCAAAATACATAAACAGTATTCCACGCCGTTCCTTTCAATACGCCTGAGACACAGGCTCAGGACACAGCGCCGCGTTCCAGAAGACTACAGGGTTAGCTAGGAACTAGTCGACAGGATAGGCAGCGGGAAGATACAGGATGGCGTCGAGCACTGCTGCTTTCCCATCGTGGCCTCCCACGTGACAAAGAGCGTGCAAGAAGGCCGAGAGCCTGTGGAAGGAGGAGAGAAAGGGAGGGGGCCTGGCTCTTTGGCCAAGCCTCGGCTGCACACACACACAGGGCCAGTGCCAAGTGCCCCGGTCGTTAGCCTCTGGCTTTCCGTAAGGTGTTTGCAGCCTTCGTTCTCACCGTGGCTGACACACGAATCAGCACAACAAACTTGTATTGTATTCTTGCTGTGTACAGAACAGCGGATGTAGACATTTGGAGTCAACAGGGCTATGTCATTGACTGAGCTGCTCTGCGCCTCACTTCCTGGCCCATGAAATGGAGAAAGAACAATGCCTTCCTCTGTGCCTCTCATGGCTGCTGTGGGGCTCGCAGGAAGCACCCCATACCACCCAGGTGCGCCATTACCGAGCTTCGGTTTTCAAATTCCCAAAGCTGGCTCCTGCCCAGCTATGCCCTGGCATGGCGCCACAGCAAGAACCAAGGCAGGGGCTGAAAAAAGGCAAAAACCGTTCTGAGGTCAAGCCACTTCCCTGAAACTTGGGCCCATGCTATTCATTTTTTTAATGACACTTCCTTTTTATTTTTTTAGCAAATACCACCTCCACCGGCAAACTGCATAAGGAGCAGGGTAACGTAATGACGATGGGAACTGGGGAAGGTTCTAAAGTCAGATGGTAGGGTGGGATGGTGGCTCTAGCACTTGCCCGTGGTGTGATCCTGGGCCTTGGTTTGCTGGTCTCTCAAATGGGAATAATTATGGCATCTAAACCAGTCGAGGCGTGAAATAAATTCAATAGTATCCGTACAGTGCACAGCACATCACAAGCACTTGTACAGTGGCTAGTGTTACTCTTGTCTTTCATCCTGGATGCGGAAAGAGAAAGGCGGCAAGTGGAGTGACTCAAACAACAGATGCATTACCACTGCGATCCTCCACCCGGACCCAATGCCTAGACGAGCTAGGCCAGAGCTGCTCACACCCGCTGCGGCCAAGGGCCGGTTTTGTTCGGCTTTTTGCCCCCAATCCAACCAAGTCGTGGTCCTGCTGTACACGCAGCTCGTTCCACAGGCAACTCGGCACCGGTTTAACAGCACTCATCTCGCATGTTCAAAGAGATGAGACCATGAGCCTGCAGCCAGGTCAGACTGCTAGAGAAGTTCCAGGGTGCTTACTCTGCGTTTCTGTGCTTTTCTCATCATGGATCAGTAACGGTTTTGGACCAGCCCGTGAACCAGACTTTCAGAGCACTGATCTAGATGGTTCACCCCCTCTTTCCACGATGTCATTTCACAGAGGGAGGGACTGTCAGTGAGCTAGAAGCTTAAAAAAAAAAAAAAAAAAAAAAAAAGCCCAAGGAAACCCAACCCCAAGTAATATGAGGAATTCTTAGAAATGACATAAAAGGGAGCACAAGGAGGGACGCGGCAGCGTCAGCATAGCCCAGCTGGCCTGGACCACCCTGTTGTATGCATCTCAGGACAAGGATTCACTTGGTTGACGATGAGGGCATTCGGCCTGAAGCAGCCCCTCCCGCCCCAGGAGGCCCCCCTGACCTTGGGGCGGTCTTCCTTCCGCAGAGCCACAGCTTCCAGTTTGGCTTCGTACTCTGCTTGAACTTGGTCCCTTTTCTTCAGCACGCTCTGTGGGAGGCAGAGAGGAGAAGCATCAACACAGAGTCCACAAAGGGGAAATGCTTCTGTACTCCACCCCTCCCCAAATCACTGCTCGTAGGGGCGTCTGGCCTTGGCACGGAAGCTGCAGTGTGATGCATGGCATGGGGGGAAGGAAGGAAGCCACGGGGACCGTAACTGCAGCTGTAACGGCCGGATGCCGAAGGTGAAAGAATTCTGGGGAAGGGCAAGTGGGGGAAATGGTGCCCAGCCACAGCCACACTGGTGGGAGGACGCTCGGCTTCCCCGGGGGCAGAGAGAAGTCAGCTGTGCCAAAACGTGGAACTCTGCAGTTGACAAAGCTGGGCGCTCCCTGAACTCCTGATGGAAAAGCCTGAGTCAAGAGAATTCATGACTCCTTCATTCTTTGAGTTGATCCCTGGTTGACTGATCTGTAAATTGACCCATGAGTTACTTATTTGTCATCTTCCATGGGTCATGCATACAAAGAGCAAAGGGATATGGCCCCTACTTTGGGGGTTCAATTTGGGAGAGGGGCTGATACAATAAAAGGTTGTATGTGCTATAAAAAAAAATGAAACACACACAAAAAACTATGTACAAATCCATAATTCCTACAACCATGCAGAGAGCCTGGATGTGACCAGGTGAGGAGAGAGGAGTCCAGAGAGCAAAATTGAAGGAGACCCTCACTCCCAGGCTCGGGCAAGTCCAAGGCCAGCGTCAGAGTGAGGCGCCTCCTTAAGCCACACCCTGAGCGCCCTATTGCCCCGCAGGTGAGACTCCACCAGGTAGAAGAGAAAAGCTGGTTACAGACATCCCAAACTAACACCTATTTCATCAAAGGGTTTTTTCCTCCTTCTTCTCCTAGTAGAGTCACAAATACCAAACCCAAAGTGGTAAGAACTTACTTTTGCACTAACTCAGAAATCACAAACAGCTATGAAAGTTTCCGATCACGCGTTCTTCCCACTGGGAGCCTTCCAAGGTTGGAGTCATGCGGGAAGGAGCCATTCCTTGGCTAAGTGGTGGGCATCTCGTGTCCCTAACAACTTGTTAGAAGGTGACCAGTAGCTGAATAGTCAAGAGAGCACTGAGGACGGCTTTCTAATGCAATGTGTCGACACAGGGAACCTCAAGTCTTCCCTAGAGCAAACTCTACTCTGAGAAATGTTTTACCATGAAAACAGCATGAGGTGAAACTTGCAATAACGTATTTTTCATTGTTTGCCACTCACCTTTCTCTTAGGTGCTCTAAAGTTCCCTCCCACACTGACTAATCTTTGAGCAGGAATATTTACAGTGCCATTCAACAGAACTTTCTGCGATGGAAACATCTACAATCCACAGGTCTAATATGGTAGCCGCTAGCCTACATGCCTACTGAAATGTGGCTAATGTGACTAAGGAGGTGGATTTAACATTTTATTTAATTTTAATTAATTTAAATTTAAACCTAAAATACCACATATGGCTAGTAGCTGCCACATGGGACAGTGCATGTCCATACTGTAATTTTTAATTAAAAAAAAAAAAATCAGGGATCCTTTCTGAATTTCCTAGAGTCTGGAAAATAATCTAAATCTACTGGGGACTTCCGGGAAGATGGCGGACTAGTAAGACACGGGAATCTCTTCTCCAGAAAAATAGCTAGAGGACAAGCTGCAACAGCCCCGAAAAAGATCTTCTAGGGTTTAGGACAGCAGGTGAAGGCTGCACACCACCCAGAGGAGAGAGGGACAGAAGAGGGAAATCGCGACTACAGAACTGTGAGTTGCAAGTAGCAGCTTCTGCTGCTGCCGGCCCCTCCCCCACACTCTTAGACTTCTCGGCCCCTGGGCCTGCGACCACAAAGGGGACTTCAGGGATCTGCCACTCCCGGAAAGGGGAGAGAGAGGGACACAGTCTTAGGCGGACTCAGGTTCAGACCTGAAATTTGGGCTGCAGAGCCCCACGGACCCTTCCACACGGCGGTTTGCCCTGGGAGCCCGGAAAGGACTAGAGAAATCCGATCCTCGCAACCTCCCTCTCTTCTAGCCTGGACTAATTGTTGAGGACACCACAGGAGAGGGGAGAGAGAGCCTGGGGCTGACCCTGCTTTGGACTCCCAGGTTTGGTCTGCCCTGTCCCGAGAGCCCTTCCAGGCTGGGTGGGGCTGCGCCATTGTTTGCCTTGGAGCCTGCAAGGGGCTAAAGATATAAAAAACCTCCCAATCTCCTCCTCTACTAACAGGGACTGGTTGTTGAGGATTCAGAAGGGAGTGGAAATATTTCCTAGCTGGGAAAAGGGGGGCGCTACGAGAGAAGTCTGGAGAACTGTCTCAGAAAGTTTGAATCACAGGGCTCCTAGCCCCCAGACAGGAAGCTTTATCACATTGATCTGGTCTGTGTCACAACAAATATGCTCTGACCAGGCATTGAATTGAGAGCAGCCAACAAGCGCCATCTCCTGGCAGACCAAGGAAGTACACATAAGAAAATTAATAAGTAAGAGAGTCTTTTCCTGGCCTCTATAGCCTCCCTGCCCAAGGACCTAGGAAACGACTCTACAACCAATTACTGGGTCCAGTGCCCAGTTCTGAGCAACCAGCAGAACAATCCTAACAATCAAGGTTGAGCCAAAAATCAAAGAGCGGTGGTAACTCACAGCCTCCTGCCACTAAAACCCCATAAAAGAGAAAGAGATAGAGCATCTAAGTAAAATACAAACTAACCAGATGCCTAAGCACCAACAAAAAATTACGGGCCATACTAAGAAAATAGAAGACATGGCCCAAGAAAAGGAATACAGAAAAGTCCCAGAACAGATGCAGAATTTGAGAGAACTAATCAGTGAGATGAGCACACATTTCCAAAATCAAATTAATGAGATGAAAGAGAATATAGTTAAAGAGATCAATGACATCAAAAAGTCATTGCGCGAACATAAAGAAGAATTTGAAATCATGAACAGAAAAGTAACGGAGTTCATGGGAATGAAAGACACAATAGGTGAAGTAAAAAATACATTTGAGGCATACAACAGCAGACTCGAAATGATAGAAGAAAGAATAAGTGATACTGAAGACAGAGCAGCTAAAATTGAAGAGAGAGAAAAGAGCAGAGAGAGAAAAGAATGGAAAAAATTGAGCAGGGGCTCAGAGAGTTGAATGACAACACAAAACGCAAGAACATACGTGTCATTGGAGTTCCAGAAGGAGAAGAGAAAGGAAAAGGGGCAGAAAGAGTATTTGAGGAAATAATAGCTGAAAATTTCCAAACTCTCACGAAAGAAATGAACTTTTATGTCCAAGAAGCACACCGTACCCCAATAAGAATAAATCCAAATAGACCTATGCCAAGACACATATTATTCAGAATGTCAAATGTAAAAGATAAAGAGAAAATGCTCAGAGCAGCAAGAGAGAAGCAAACGATCACGTACAAAGGACGTCCAGTAAGACTTTGTGCAGATTTCTCTTCAGAAACCATGGAGGCGAGAAGACAGTGGTATGATACAATTAGGAAACTGAAAGAGAAAAACTGCCAGCCGAGAATTCTTTACCCAGCAAAACTGTCCTTCAAATATGAAGGTGAATATAAAGTATTCACAAACAAACAAAAACTAAGAGAATTTGTAAAAAAGAATCCACCTTTGCAGGAAATATTAAAGGAAGCCTTAGAACCTGAAAGAAAGACAGGAGAGAGAGGCTTGGAGGAGAGTATAGAAGAAAGAAAAGCAGAAAGGATAACCAAAAGAGTAAAAAGAAAGACAAAAATAAGATGACATATGAAAACTAAAGAATAAAATGGAGGAAATAAACAGTGCATTTTCAGTAATATCATTGAATGTGAATGGATTAAATTCCCCAATCAAAAGATACAGGCTGACAGAATGGATAAAAAAACATGAGCCATCCATATGCTGTTTACAAGAAACTCATCTCAGACACAAGGATACAAGCCGGCTGAAAGTAAAAGGTTGGAAAAAGATACTCCATGCAAACAGTAAACAGAAAAGAGCAGGGGTAGCTATACTAATATCAGACAAAACAGACTTCAAATACAAAAAAATGATAAGAGATGTGGAAGGCCATTATATATTAATAAAAGGGACGATCCTCCAGGAAGATATAACAGTCATAAATATCTACGCACCTAACCAGGGTGCCCCAAAATATATGAGACAAACTCTGGCAAAACTGAAGGGAGAAATAGACATTTCTACAATAATCGTCGGGGACTTCAACACCCCTCTCACATCATTAGATAGAACAACTAGACAGAAGATCAAAAAGGAAACAGAGAACTTGAACAATATGATAAACAAGTTAGACCTAATAGACATATACAGAACACTGCATCCAAACTCAGCGGATTATACATTCTTCTCAAGTGCCCATGGATCTTTCTCCAGGATAGACCACATGTTAGGTCACAATACAGCTCTCAATAAATATAAAAAGATTGAAATTATACAAAGCACCATCTCAGATCATAATGGAATGAAACTAGAAATCAATAACAGACAGGAAAAAAGGAAATTTGCAAATGTGTGGAGACTGAACAACACACTCCTAAATATCCCGTGGGTCAATGAAGAAATTGCAAGTGAAATCAGTAAATATATTGAGACAAATGAAAATGAGAACACAACATATCAAAACTTATGGGATACAGCAAAGGCAGTCTTGAGAGTGAAATTTATAGCCCTAAATGCCTATATTAAGAAACAAGAAAGAGCTAAACTCAAAGATTTAACTGAACAACTTGAGAAACTAGAGAAAGAACAGCAAACCAATCCCAAAGCAAAAAGAAGGAAAGAAATAATAAAGATTAGAGCAGAAATAAATGAAAATGAGAACAAAAAAGCAATAGAGAAAATCAACAAAACCAAAAGCTGGTTCTTTGAGAAGATCGATAAAATTGACAAACCCCTCGCTAGACTAACAAAGAAAAAAAAGAGAGAAGATGCAAATAAATACAATCAGAAATGAAAGGGGGGAAATTACAAATGACCTCACAGAAATAAAAAGAATCATAAGAGGATATTATGAGAAACTATATGCCAACAAACTAGACAACCTGGATGAAATGGACAAATTTCTAGAAACTCATAACCAACCTACACTGACACAACAAGAAATACAAGAACTTAACAAACCAATCACAATTAAGGAGATTGAATCCATCATCAAAAATCTCCCAGCAAAGAAAAGTCCAGGACCAGATGGCTTCACAGGTGAGTTCTACCAAGCATTTCTAAAAGAATTAACACCAATCCTGTTAAACTCTTCCAAAAAATTGAAGAGGAGGGAAAATTACCCAACACATTTTATGAAGCCAACATCACCCTAATACCAAAGCCAGATAAAAATTCCACAAGAAAAGAAAATTACAGACCAATCTCTCTCATGAACATAGATGCAAAAATTCTCAACAAAATACTTGCAAATCGAATCTAACAGCATATCAAAAGACTTATACATCACGACCAAGTGGGATTTATTCCTGGTATGCAAGGCTGGTTCAGCATAAGAAAATCAATCAATGTAATACACCACATTAACAAGTTGAAGGAAAAAAACCACATGATCATCTCAATAGATGCAGAAAAGGCATTCGACAAAATCCAACATCCTTTTTTGATAAAAACACTTCAAAAGATAGGAATAAAAGAAAAATTCCTCAATATGATAAAAGGAATATATGAAAAACCCACAGGCAACATCATACTCAATGAGGAAAGGTTGAAAACTTTCCCCCTAAGATCAGGAACAAGACAAGGATGCCCACTGTCACCACTGTTATTCAACATTGTACTAGAAGTTCTAGCTAGGGCAATTAGACAAGACAAAAAAATTAGAGGCATCCAAATAGGAAAAGAGGAAGTAAAACTCTCACTGTTTGCGGATGACATGATCCTGTATTTAGAAAATCCTGAAGTATCCACAACAAAGCTACTTGAACTAATAAATGAGTTCAGCAAAGTGGCAGGATACAAGATCAACACGCAAAAATCAGTAATGTTTTTGTACACTAGTACTGAACAATCTGAGGAGGAAATCAGGAAGAAAATTCCATTTTCAATAGCAACAAAAAGACTCAAATACCTAGGAGTTAATTTAACCAAGGAAGTACAGGACCTATATGCAGAAAACTACAAAACAATGCTAAAAGAAATTTAAAAAGAACTAAACAAATGGAAAGACATTCCGTGTTCATGGATTGGAAGAATAAATATCGTGAAGACGTCAATCTTGCCCAAACTGATTTATAGATTCAATGCAATACCAATCAAAATCCCAACAGCTTACTTTACAGAATTAGAGAAGGCAATTACCAAATTCATCTGGAAGGGTAAGTGCACCCGAATAGCCAAAAGTATTCTAAAAAAGAAGAGCAATGTGGGAGGAACTTCACTGCCTGACTTTGAAACATATTACAAAGCTACAGTGGTCAAAACAGCATGGTACTGGCATAAAGATAGACATAGCGATCAGTGGAATAGAATTGAGAATCCAGAAATAAACCCTCACCTATACAGTCAACTGGTTTTTGACAAACCTATCAAGCCCACGCTGATGGGAAAAAACAGTCTCTTCAACAAATGGTGTTTGGAGAACTGGATATCTATAACCAAAAGAATGAAATAGGACCCCTATCTCACCCCCTATACAAGAATCAACTCAAAATAGATCAAAGATCTAAATATAAAAGCCAGGACCATAAAACTACTAGAGGAAAATGTAGGGAAACATTTTCAAGACCTTGTAGTAGGTGGTGGTTTCTTGGACTTCACACCCAAAGCACGTGCAACAAAAGAAAAAGTAGATAAATGGGACCTCCTCAAAATTAAACACTTTTGCACCTCACAGGACTTTGTCAGAATGGGAAAAAATATTTGGAAATCACATATCTGATAAGGGTTTAATATCCAGGATATATAAAGAGATGTTACAGCTCAACAGTAAAAAGACAAATGACCCAATTAAAAAATGGGCCAAAGACTTGAATAGACATTTCTCCAAAGAAGAAATACAAATGGCAAAAAAACACATGAAGAAATGCTCAACATCACTCATGATTAGGGAAATGCAAATCAAAACTACAATGAGATATCATTTCACACCTATCAGAATGGCCACTATTAAAGAGACAGAGAACTACAAGTGTTGGAGAGGATGTGGAGAGATAGGAACACTTCTTCACTGTTGGAGGGAATGCAGGATGGTACAACCACTATGGAGGACTGTTTGGCAGTTCCTAAAGAAGTTGAATATAGACTTGCCACGTGACCCAGCAATACCACTACTGGGTATATACCCAGAAGAACTGAGAGCAGTGACACGAACAGACATCTGCACACCGATGTTCATAGCCACATTATTCATCATTGCCAAAAGTTGGAAACAACCCAGGTGTCCATCAACAGATGAATGGATAAACAAACTGTGGTCTATTCACACGATGGAATATTATGCAGCTCTAAGAAGAAATGAAGTCATAAAGCATATGGCAACATGGATGAACCTGGAGGACATTATGTTGAGTGAAGCAAGCCAGACACAAAAGGACAAATACTGTATGAATGCATTACTATGAACCAAATATATTGTGTAATATATTGCTTGATTCACACACACAAATAAACAAAAAAACAAAAATCAAAACAAAAAAATTTACATGTATCAATTACATTTAATTGAGAAATGTATATATTTATTCATCTGTGTTTACTTTTTAGTTTTTTATTGCTTATGTTTTCAATTATTAAATGTACAAAATAAAGTTAACAAAATAAATAAATAAAAAATAAAAATTTAAAAAATAAATAAATAAAAAATAAATCTACTCGTCTGGTACCAGCAGTGGTAAAAATCACAATTTCCACCCAAGGGTGCTATCCATGAAGGTGCAAATGTGGTTCCCAAGGAGAGGTGGGCCAACTGGAAACCTTACCACCAAGATGCCCTCCCTTCGGAGGATGCCTCACGCCTTACTGGAAAAAGCACACGTACCCAGACTAGTGCCTCGAGGCATGAGGATGAGCTGTTCGCTGGATTTGTTCCAGTGAGACACACTCCATCACTATGGCAAAGAAACTAATGACCAAACCTAGAAATGACCTTAAAGCAATGCTTTGAAATATGGTCAGCACAGGGTGGGCCTCCTGTCCCTCTTTCTACTGCAAGTCACCTAGGGGGCTGCATGAGGGGAGGAGATGCTTCAACCCATCACGGCTGGAGCCGCTGGAACGCGTCACCCCCTCTCCACCCCTCAGTAGGTGAGGGAGCACCAAGATCCCGCTGCTCTGCCTTCCCCCTTTAGTCGGGGCCTTGCCTGCCCCAGAGGAGAGGCAGGGTCTCTGTCCCCTCAGCCACTGCTACTCCAACCTCAGAGCAGCCAGAACGGGGCCTTCTCCTCCAGGCTGCCTGGAGGATTTGTGCTGATAGCCCTGCACCACTGGGCAGCATCCGGGCTCACAAGGACCCTGCAGGAGTGGAAGGCAGGATCCCTACTTTACAGACAAGAACACAAAGGAGCAGTGGAGGGACCCGGGTGAGGCCCCACGGCCGGCAACACGGTGGCCCCCTCCAGCTCTGCCAGCTGCGTCCCAGGACCACTGTGCTTTCACAGTCGGTCTGCAGTCCGGCCACTCAAGAGGTTGGGAAACATGTTTCAAAACAAGATAAACTGTTTCGAGACACCCATCCTTGTTCAGAGCACCTTTGCCCCTTTGGGGATGGTCTGGACGAGGCCCACACCACACAGGCTCTGGCTGTCAAACCAGCCTTTATTTGACTTTTAGGTGGAGTCCGAGCCTCTGTGACGGGCTCAGAGGGCCGCCAGACGCTCTGACCAAGGCAGCGTCTACAGAGAGGTCCCATGTCACTCAGCAACTCTCAAACAGTCACCGTCTGAGCTTGTCACTGTTCTTTATGGGGATCTCTGATTCTCGTGGATACCACAAATCCAAAAGGTGAGGTGCCGGCAGACAGCTTCCTCATCACACTTTGTGTCGCCCTGCCTGTCCCTCACACAGCATCCTCACCCTGCTTCCGCCCTGCCTTGATGCACCTTCACTCACTTGGCCACTCGATTACTCACTAAGCCCCTGATCCAGATGCTGGGCCTACAGCAGAGAGCCAAACACAAAACCCGCGCCTCCACGGAGCTTATATTCGAGAGGCGAAGAGACGATAAGCAAGTATAGATAATGTCAGGTAGTGTAGGTGTCAGCAGAGGAAATAAAACAAGGAAGGCGGAGATAAAGTGCCAAGGACTCAGGGGATGGTGAAATTGTACATAGGGGGCCAGGCAGGACCGTGCTGAGAAAATGGCTTTTAATTAGAGACATGAAATAAATTTCTCCTGAGAGTCATAACTTAAAGCACTTCGTCACAATTTCAAAGTGGTCCCAATAATCTGGAACTTCACATTCTTTTCAAATGAAGCCAGGACAAATGATGCCGATTCTTCAACAAATAAACAGGAAGGCGGGCGGGGGGGGGGGAGATGGAGAGAGAAGCCTTAGATTTAAAAATATTTAAAACATTTCAACCAATGAATGGATCTTATTTGGATCCTGATTTGGGAATGGGGGGACACAACTCTGTAAAAACAGTGTCAGAAACAACTTGGGAAATTTGAACATGAAATGGATATTTGAGGATAATAAGGAATTGTTCATTTTTTTAGGTGCAACGAAAATGTGTTTTTTTTTCTTTTTAAAAAGAATGCTTGTGGGGGGCGGCTGTGGCTCGGTCAGTAGGGCTCCCGTTTGCCATGTGGGGGGCCCCGGGTTCGGTTCCCGGGGCCTCCTGGTGGAGGCGGGCCCGCCCGCACGGCGTGGTTGGCTGACCCGGCGAGCACGGGCAGCAGGGGGGGGATGGATGGATAAATAAATAAAATCTTTAAAAAAAAGAATGCTTGTATTTCAGAGATAGGTCCTGAAATGTTTTTGCATGCAATGGTATGATGTTGGGAATTTGCTGTAAAATAATCCAGGGCGAGGGAGTAGGCTTGGGGGTAGAGATGGAGCAGGAGTAGGTATAACTGCTGGCTGGGGGACGGGTCCATGGGGTTTGCTATACTTTCACTCTACTTTTGTGTAGGTATGAAATTTTCCATAACAGAAAGGTTAAGCAATGGAAACATAATGCCTGATACCCAAAATGATGGTAACAGACTAGTGGCAGCCATTAGGAGGCTGTAATTATGTCGTCTTGAAGTATTTATTGCAAACATCCTTTATCCTACAGTGACAGAAGCGTCTGGAAGAGTTAGGCCGCAGATGGATTCAGTGGTTTCGCTCTCAACATCTGCACCGGATTGTTTTCCAAGGAAGTTCCAGAGTGGTCAGTATCTACAGGAAAGCTCATGCCTTCCCCTGGGCGAGGCTGCAGAGTCCCAAACGTGTGGGATGGGGAAAAGGCATCCCAAAATATTCCTGATGCAAAAGGTCATCAGCTACTAAAATGCCTCCTTAAATCTGAAAGGTTTGTAAGATTCACATCTTTCTGAGAGAGGGATATTAGGACGCAGGGTTGGGGAAGCATGTGAAAGCAGCAGGGACAGCTCAGCCACACGTAGAAAATTGCAGAACAGAATGGTTCGTGCTCTGGTGTGCCAGGGGCTGACAACCCAAAAGGCCCAAGAGGAACTCGTGTAGAATAATGAATGTTCAATAGGAAAGAAAGGAACTCAAATGAGGATAAAAATAAAACAGCCAGCAGCACTGTGGCTTGTTATCCGGTGGCCCTTTAGGAGAGCATTTTCCTGCAGGCTCTCCAGAGCGAAGTCGAACCAGGTCCCGGTAGTGCCATGGTTTCGGATTAAATGATTATGTTTAAGTTGCTCCTTTTCACATATTCCTTTCACACATTCATTCTATTAAAAACAAACCACCCCTGAGTTAAATATTCTAGGGAAATGTTGGTATGAATGAAACCACACATTTCCCCCTAATTTTAAAAGATATTTGTTACAGAAAATTTGGAAAATAAAGAAAAATATGGGGGGCAGGGGTTATCAGCCATAATCTCATCTCTCGGAGACAACCAGTAATAACGTTGGACCTTGTGCCCTGGTCCTCTATCTTTCATATCTTTTCTCTCCGATTTTCCATCTGTCCTTTTGTTTCATTTTATGTGCAATTGTCCTTAACTTTTTCTTCTAGCTTTTTTCGCTCATTTTTATCATTTAATGGCCCAGATTTCTTTGCTTGTTTTCTGAATTTTTAAAAATGCTCGCTTTGTGGCTGTACCATCGGCTCTTCTATTTCTGAAGATATTAATCATTTTTTTTCTGGAAATTTTCTTCCCCCTCAATATGATTTTTCGTCTTTGTTTTTACTTCTGATAATCATATTAGAACTTTTCCTTACATGTTTGGCGACCCTTTCTGCCCACTCATTCAAGGGTAAAATGCTAAAAAACTGATTGATAGCTCTCTGCCCACAGAAGGCTTGTGGACAGTCCTCTACAGAGACGCTGCTGGGTCCTGACATCCAGAATCCCTCCTTCCGATGATGCCAGTAGCTTTGAGTCTCTCCTCTTGGCCTGCTCAGATTTTCCAGAGAAGGTTCTTCTAATCCTTGCATGGAAGATAGAAGCCTGAGAAGCAAGCAGGGGCAGATGACTAAGAAGCTCAACATTCAGTAACCTCTTATTTAATACCCTGTTTTTAGTATTTTATCCCCACCCTCAACTGACCCTGGGTCCATAGAGAGTAAATCTCCAGTTCTGCCAGAGAGGAGAAGGGACAGCGGGCTGGCTGAGAAAGGGGAGGAAAGGATCAGAGGCACTGACTACTTCTTTAACAGACTCTTGACTTCAGCTCCACCTCTCAGTCCCAGAGGTACTTGGTGCTGTCAATTGTTTACCTTTCTGGAGGGTTCCACAGTATAAAACAGGCAGCTTCTCAGTTTTTAATCCCACCACCAACTTCAAATTCAGGTCATCTAAGTCACGTGTCCCCTGTCAATATGCTTTCCATGTCCCAAAATTGTACTGTTATTAACTCAGCAACCCCACACACCCCTGGAGCACCTCTCCTGTTGCTCTTTGTCCTTGTGGGCTTACACCTCTTTAAAATATGCTTTTAGTGTCATTTTGGTGAAGTTTCATGAAGAAGAGGAAGTTTAAATATGGATTCAGTCTGCCATGTTTTGTTTTGTTTTTTCTGATGTTTTAAAAACAATTGAGATCTTCATCAACATTTCATATTGTGCTCCTTCACATTCTCACCCTAATTGCAGGAAATAAGTCCCCTTAGTTTATAATCACCTTTGTTCAGAAAGGGGGACATTTTCCCCCCATAACTCAATCTTTCACAAAATCTTCATTTTAAGCTTGACTAATTGGCGCCGCCTTGTGGTCTGAGGGGGAAAGGCAGGCAGGCTGAAGAAACCATCGGAGCACAAGGACACATAATCAACATTTGAAAGAACTATCCAGGAATCTTGTTCAAGGTATCTCCCATCTCTACATCTCCATCTCACACCTCTAACGGTCATCACCGGTGACTTCTGTATTCCTGCATCCAACGGTCACTATCATGCTCCTCTTCCTTAAAACATTTCTCTTGGCATCAGTGAGGCTATCCTCTACTTTTTCCCCTCTTGCCACACTGACCGTTCCTTCTCGGGCTCCTTTTCTACCTGATCCTCCTCTTGACTACGTGCTACACCATCAAATATTGTCCTGGCCTGGGGCGCAGACCTAGACCCTATACTCAATTTGGCCTCATCTCCTGGGATGATCCCCCAAGAGGACCTCCTCCAGCCTCATAGACTTAGACACCACCTATATGCAAAGGTCTCCTAGATTTCTCTCCCTCCTCTGAACTAAACTCAGAAAACTGCTCTGGCATCTCCACTTTAATGTCTAAGAGGCATTTTTAGACCCAACGTGGCCAAAACAACTTGATTCCCACCCCACCGCACCTCTAAGCCATTCTTCCCCAGTCTCCACCATCCAAATCGAGGATGCCATTGTCCACGCAGGTGCTAAAGCCAAAAACACGGGAGTCAGCCTTGACTCCTCCCTTTCTCACAGCAGCAAGTCAGGTGGTCCTCCATCCAAAATACATCCCATACCCATCTACTTCTCTACCACCAGAGTCCTCCACTACCTTAGCTCCCTGCAATAGCCTCCTGCCTGGGTCTCCCTACCTCCACAACCCATTCATTCTCCATACTACTGCATCAGTTGTCTTTTCAAAGCGCAATTTCGTATTGTCACTCCCCTCCATAAAACTGAATGACTTCTTTTTTATTCCTTAGAATAAAATCTAGACTCTTACCAACCACGACCTTTAAGATGCTGCTCTGTGACCTGAGCCCCAGGTCACCTCAACCCTTTTGACCTCCCTCCAACCACTCACTCCCTGGTTCACTGGGCTCCAATCATCCTGAGCTTTCTGATCTGCAAGACACTAAGCTCATTTCTGCAGTAGAACCTTTGTACTTGCCATTCCCTTACTCTATGCCCAGGTCTTTGCACAGCTACCTCCTATTCGTCCTTCAAGTCTTCAGCCAAAGGCACTTCCCATCTGGCTTTCCCTTACGACCCCTCTTACTTCAGACCTTCAACCCACCCCAGTCACTCCCCAGGACCTCACAGATAACCTGCCTCTTAAAAGTATGACATGTGGTATGAAATAATTATATATCTGTAAATATTCCAAATCCACCAAGTGGTCAAATCCAATTAAACATTTGCTGACCACCCTCTATGGATAAGGCCCTGTGGGGAATGAGATGGTCCTGCCTTATCCTTTTTAAAAAGATGCTTCTCCAATTCTTGGCCTGGTCATAAGAACATCAGTACTCAAAAGGCACTGCCAGAAACTTAGTAAGGGTTCGAAGATGTTCTCTTTCAGGCCATCACTGCCCTAATTACGTTTTATGCACACACAGTGTATAGGATTTGAAATCCCAAGTAAGGATCACCTGCAGATGTCTACGGGTGTTGAACATGAATCACAGGCCTGAGGGTAATTTTGGAGCCCCTTCTTCTTAGGCACCGTATACTGTCTGTCTAGAGCAGCCTTGGGGTATTCAACTTCAGCCATCTTCCTAGCACAAGCTGTCCTCACTGTTCACTGTTTAAAATCACACTGCTCCATTCGTTCCACATGGCCTGATCATGAACCCTCTTTTTTCTATGCTTTCCCTCTACCTCCCCAAAGAACATAATGTACCCAGCCATGGTTGTGCTTAAAGAGATACAATTTGAGACTCAGCCTTGAAAACCTAGTTTTCCTCTTGGCAAACAGTGAGAACACAGTTGTAAGGTACTGGTGAGAATTAGGGGGTATGTTCTGTGGCCATTGGACACAGAAAAGATATACCCAGGGGGTCTCAGTTCCTTCATCTATTAAATGAGAAAGCTAGACAAGATGATCCCAAAGGGTCTTTCAACTCAGAGGGGACCACCAACCTCAGCCCCATAAGAAGAGAGGGCTTCCATGAGCTCCAGCATTTCCCCCATGCAGGGCTTACCTGCTCCCCAGCTATTTCAGATTCCAAAGGCACAGTCCTCTGACTCCAAACGATGAGGACAAATACCCCTTCACATGGGTTGCCTCAAGGCCATGATAAGGCTGAGAGATCATCATTACTCCAGTAACTCCCCACCAAAACAAAAGCATGACGTTCTCGGTCCCAAAGACCAGCCAGCAGCTGAAGAGCATGTCAGAGCCAGGCCTTTTGCAGAGCTCTCTCCACCACTTTTTTGTTTTCATATTCAATAGCAAAGTCTGTCTCACTTATATCCCCAAAATCAGAAAGTTATTTTGGAAATGGAGTGAAATGAATCTCTCAGGGGAATAAAGTACAGTAGGAAACCTTAAAGTGCAGCACAGATACTTGTCGAGAGGTCTTTAGCCCTGGCCACACGGACCCTGGGGACCCTACACACAGCCTGGGTCGTGCCACCGTGTCACTCTGTCTTGTGCAGAGTACTCTGCAGAGATATTTCACACTGAGGGGGTGGGAGCAGGTGGCAGGTGGCCTTGTTTTCTAACTGGGCTTAGTTCAGCTCACCAGGGGACAGAGCTTGGGTTTCAGAGTTTGCCCATCAACACTTTTGCTTTGCCACGTTCTTTGCCAGAGAACGCTGTGGGAAATCCCATTCTTCCAGCTTGATTAACCTGATTAATATTTTCTCAGGCTCAGTAAACAAGAAACTCAGTACATATGTCTCACACATGGAGCAAGGAAAGAGAGCAAGCAAACATATCTTTGATGTATAACTTCAATTACTCACACAAGCTTATATCTCACTGTGTAATAATGTTTTAACAAAGATGCCAGATAAATTCTTGCTAAATGGCCATTTAAAATCCTGCAGCAAATATAAATTTACATTAAGTGCTAACATACTTGCCATACACAAGGCCAAAGTAATTTGTACCATATTATCCCAGGGGCTTGTTTGTGTCTGATTTTCAGTCTGCCAAGAGTCAGAACCTACCTGTCTCACCATTTTGATGAAGGGAGCGTATGTAAGAGACAAATTCAGGGACAACCCAAGGATTGTAAAAATGTATTTTTGTTCACAAAAACAGATGCTATGAACTTCTTAAGTAAAGTGAGATATTCTGATTCATTTTAAGCAAGTCAGGATGCCTTTCTATACTCGTTTCAGTCACAGGATTAAAAGTGCAATATGTATTATGTTACCGCAACCAAATTAGAAAAGAAAAAAAGCTGCAAGAGGTAAAAAGCATATTCGTGGTTGTCAGGGGCTAGGGGTGGAGAGGAATGGGGAGTGACTGCTAATGGGTGTCTTTCCAGAGTGATGAAAATGTTCTAAAATTAAACAGTGGTGATGGTTGTACAACCTTGTGAATATCCTGAAAACCACTGAACTGTGTGCTTAACAAGAGTGAATTATATCCCAAAGCTGAAAATTTTTTTAATGTGACATGTATATCTCAATTAAAAAAAAAAATGTAACGGAGGAGACGGAGCTGCAGACTTGGAGCCAGAGGCCCTGGTTTTCAGCCTCAGTCCCAACAATTACAAGCAAAGCTGCATCAGGCCACGATGTCACCCTTTATCACCACCACCATTTCCACCTTACAGGTAAGCAAGTTCATACCCACCCTGTGAGACCCAGGCATGACGCTATCTTTGAAATCACTTTGTTACCAGTTTTATAGAATGTACTTGGGGTAGTGATTTGTTTTACCAGGAGCAGGAGCCATTTCCATTGTCCACACTTTAATATGTATCAAGAGCCTTAAAATTTTCATAACCAAATTAAATAAGATGGGACAGGGTGATGGTATTTTTTTTAAAAAAAAAAAAAAGCTTTTTATAACTATTTGATTCATTATTTTTTATTCCCTTTCTTAGAATCTTATCACCAGTGTTCTAGAATTTCATAATGATATGCTTGCAGTGGTTCTCTTTTCATTCTTTTTGTTGGGCAATTAGCATGTCTTTCCCCTCCCCCAAGAATATAGCTTTTAATTTTACTAGGATATTTGTTAACATGTTTTTTTTCTCCTTTAAAAGAATTTTATTGTGAGAAAATAGATGTAAAATTTGGCATTTCAACCATTTTTAAGTGTACAAGTCAGTGGCATTAATTATATTCACACTGTTGTACACCCATAAATACTATTCCCAAAACTTTTTCATCACCCCAAACAGAAATTCTGGACTCATCAAGCAATAACTCCCCATTACCTCCCCCCAGCACCTGGTGACCTACTTTCTGTTTTTATGAATTTGCCTATTCTAGATATTTCATTTAAGTGGAATCATACAATATTTGTCCATTTGTGTCTGTCTCATTCACTTAGCATATCGTTTTGATGGTTCATCCATGTTGTAGCATGTATCAGAATTTAATTCCTTTTCATAGCTGAATAATATTCTATTGTATGTATAGGGCCACGTTTTGTTTATCCATTCATCTGCTCATGGACAACTGGATTGTTTCCTCCTTTGGGCTAAAGTGAATAATGCTGTTATGAACATTGGCATACAAATATCTGTTTGAGTCCCTCTTTTCAGTTCTTTTGGGCATATACCTAAGAGTAGAATTACCAGGT
The DNA here is from genome assembly GCA_026826555.1 of Tolypeutes matacus. NCBI lineage: Eukaryota > Metazoa > Chordata > Mammalia > Cingulata > Chlamyphoridae > Tolypeutes > Tolypeutes matacus. The sequence goes on from JAKSZT010054079.1 coordinate 220,315, forward strand.
CATATGATAACTCTGTGTTTAATTTTCTGAGGAAACACCAAACTGGTTTCCACAACAGTTGCACCATTTTACATTCCCACTAGCAATGCATGTAGCAATTTCTCTACATCCTTGTCAACACTTATTACTTCCCATTTTTTAATAATAGCCATCCTAGTGGATGTGAAGTGGTATCTCACTGTGGTTTTGATTTGCATTTCCCTAATGGCTAATGATGATGAACATCTTTTCACATGCTTATTGGCCATTTGTATATCTTCTTTGGAGAAATGTCTATTCAAGTTTTTTGCACTTTTGTTTTTTTTTAAAGGATGTACCAGGGAATGAACCAGGACCTTGTACGAGGGAAGCAGGCGCTCAACCACTTGAACTACATCCACTCCCCACATTTTTAAATTAGGTTGTTTGTCTTTATGTTGTTGAGTTGTAGGAGGTATTTATATATTTTGGATATTAAACCCTTATCAAATATATCATTTGCAAATATTTTCTCCCATTCTATAGATTGTCTTGTAGTGTGTCCTTTTATTTATTTAAAGATTTATTTATTTACTTTATCCATTTTAAACATCCCTTTCCCCATTTGCTGTTTGTGTCCATTCACTGCACAATTCTCTGTGTCTGTTTCCTGCCATCTCCTCTCATCCTCCTCCTCCAGTCTTCACCAGGATTCGACCCTGGAGACCTCCAATGTAGGAGAGAGGTGTTCTGCCACCTGCGCCACCTTGGTTCCTGGTTTTCGGAGCTTTCCAAGCATCTCGTCTTGACTCTCCCCTGCGTCTCTCTCCTGTTACGTCATCATCCCGGGCCTGGCAGCTCACCGGCACACAGAGCTTGGCAGCCCATGCACCTTCTATATATATATTTTTTATTTTACCGGGAGATCCTAGGGATCGTCTCCCTCCATATGGAAGACGGATGCCCAACCATCTGAGCCACATCCGCCCCCCTAGTGTGTCCTTTTAATGTCAAGATGCATGTCCTGCAGTTTGGGGGGAATTCTCTTGTAGTCCTTCTTTCATCATTTCCTTCCCTCAGCTTCTTCTGTTCTTTCAATCAGGAACTATTATCAGTCAGAATTGGGACCTCTGAGACTTATGGCTCTTATTTTTTTCACATTTTCAGGGTTTTTCTTGTTGTACTTCCAAAATTTCCTCAACTTCATTTTCCAATTTTTCTATTCAATTTTATTTCAGCAATCATATTTTTAACTTCAAACAGCTCTAATTACCCAATTGTTCTTTCCCCACAGTAGCCTGTTCTTGTTTAACAGGTGTTTTATCTTCTTGAACTCTCAGAGAACACTATAAGAATGTCTTCCAAACTATTTTTGCTCTTTTAATTCATCGACTCAGTTCACCACGCATTCTATTTATACATCCATGATCAGTACATGTCTTGCTGCCCACCCAGGAAGAAGGAAACCTGGACCACACGCAAATAGGCAATAATCAATTACTGTTTTGACAATGATTACTGTGAAGAAAGTACCTAAGTGCACAAGAAGCGAACCAGCTTACCTTCATGGAATCAGAGTATAAAATATATTCCCTGAGCACAGGCAGGAAGTCTTCTGTCATGTCATCGGTCAGCTCTTCCAGGGCTGTCGAGCAGTTCCCGATACAAGCTGACACACCTTCCAGGGGTTCGGCCAGCTCACCCTCTAACGCGCTCCACGTGGAGTACACAGGCCCATACTCTCTCAGCTCCACAAGGTACTCTAAAGGGGCAAGAGAGACCAGTAAGGTCTGGATGGGTAACCACCACAGTCAAGAGTGCTCTGCATTAAGATGTGTTTCCTTGGCTAGTCCATAGCTAACATCAGCACATCAATCCATGACGTCCCACACTGGGCATGCCATGAGGCCACTGGCAAGCACCCACCAAACATCTTCAGAAACCACCACTCACCTACCCATTGAGTAAAGCAGTATTTTAATGTACAATGGGGGCAGAGCTTCATATAGGTTTACAGAGATGTTTTATGGGGGAAATATCAATTGCAGTGAAAAAAAATTGAATTTTAGGAAACACTGAGATGTAGATTCACTGTCCCACTTGGGTCATCCCAACCCATTGGCCCCATCAGCATTTACTCTGCATGACCGACAGGGGTGGACAGTACCTGAAGCTATCTCCAGAACCTACAGACCCCACACAATACCGTCAATGGGTGAAGGAGGGAGCAAGGAAAATGTTGGATTTTTTTCCCCACAAAGAAAATATGGCCCATCCCTTGTGGCCAAGATTTTTGCCATTACAACAGGGTGTCGTGACCATTTGTCAGTAGGTGATGAGTGGCAACTAGCAGAGACTCCTTCTCACTGTGTTTCCTATGCCAGCATGATCATTGAGACATGGAGACAAAAGGCCCCAACAATCCAGGACACGGTAAAGCAGGTGGCCCTGAGGAGTGGGGGGCGTGGTGGCAACAACCAAGCAGCATAAAGGCAGGCCTCAGCAGCTCCGCACTCACCCAGAGCATGCTTGAAATAAAACGGGGGTGGGACCGCTGAGTCCACTTAATTCTGATGGCTCACCAGGGTCACGATCGTGGCAAACAAAGGTGACCATGCTGTCTTTTTGTGTGACCTCACGACCAGAAAAGATACCTACGTGCTTTTGTTGTTGTCATTTTAATTAATAGACTTTATTTATTCAGACTTTATTTTTCTAGAGCAGTTTTAGGTTTACAGAAAAATTGAACAGAAAGTAAAGAGTTCTCTCCCCCCCCTGCCAGTTTTCCCTGTTATTAGCATCTTGCTTTAGTATTGTACATTTGTCACAACTGATAAACCGATGTTGACACATTACCATAGTTTACATTAGGCCGTAGTTTACATTAGGGTTCACCCTTTGTATATAAAGCTCTATGGGTTTTGAAAACTGTACAATGTCATGTATTCGCCATTACAGTATCATACAGATTAGTTCCACTGCCCTGAAACTCTCCTGTGTTTTTAAAATTAACTTTCCTTTGCATGAAGGGCAACTGAGTGAACGTCTCTCAATTTTAACGCTCAAGTTAAATGAGAGATAAAAGTGGAGAGGCCCAGAGGCTCAGAAATGATTGTTTACTACGGGAAGAGCAAACACAGGGCTGAGATGCAGGACAAAGGATGAAGTGCAAATTTACGTTCTGGTCACAACTGGCCCTCCTTGTATTCATTTATTAGTTTTGTAAGTAAAACACGGCCTAGTACTGACACCTCAACATTGATTCCGTGTAATATTTTGGGTAATCTAAGCACCTCTTAAAATACATTTATATACATATATAAATAACATTTTTGTAAGCAAACGCACATATATGCATATATATTTATATATCATTTTGCAAATGTTGGTATGTATTGTGAAAATTTTGATTTTTACCCACAATAAAAAAAAAAAAAAAAAAGATTCTACTTGGCACACATGAAGGCCATTTCTGCAAATGTGGCCCCTGGGCAGAACTGAGATCTTAGCAAAGAGCTCACCTATTTCCTCTTTGATGATCCGCTGGGCTATTCGGTCAATAGTTCCCAGTTTGAGTGCAAAGGTATCTAAGTATTCGCCGATGGCTGCAAACTCAAGAGGCCGACTCCTCAGCTTGTAGCCTCCAGTAACGTGCTTGACCGACTCACCCACTCTGGTTAGCAGTGCCATCCCCTGCTTCTTGTAGGCATTCAGGTCCTACGGAGGACATAAGAACAAACTCAAGGGCTCACCGCTCGCGCACCAGCTTCTCATTTGGAAACAGAGGACTCGGGAAACAAGGAGCTGAGTTAGGGACCTGACCCCACACAGGTCTTCCCCTCCTTGACATCACAACCACCACGTTCACACGCCTGTGTGTTCACACCCAGACCTCTTTCATCAGACCTGGACTCCGTCCCTCTCAATCAGGTTCACTCACCTGAGCATGCTCGCCTGTAAACACTATAATGTTTCTAACATAATTTTTTAAAACCTCTGTTTAAAAAAGGAAAGTGCTCCTTTCTTATACAAAATATCCCATGCTGTCACGAGCAGCAAAATTCAAGAGCTAAGATTCATTCCATTCATTTATTTATACCCCTACAAAAGTCATGTAAGGAAAGTAGAGTGGAGAGGTGGGAAACAGGAAACAGTGACCAAAAAGGCAGTGCCAGAAAACTCAGGCCAAGGAGAGGTGCTGTAAACAACAAACAGTTTTACCTGGAATTTCTTGCAGGTCGAGGTGAAAACAGGAAATACGATGAGTTACATTACCTACCTGTAGTATCTAAGCCAAAAAAGCTTGTTGGCCTGCCAGGTAAAATAACCTTCTTCCTATGATTAAACTCTAAGAAGAAACTACAATATCATTAGACTGCTCCCTCTCTTATTTTAGCAGTGCCTTCAAAAGAGGTTTTACAGACAACGCAGGTATCTCTTCCCAGATCCATCCTCAATACAAGCAAAATGTTATTCCTAGGGGTCGGATGTGGCTCAACTGGTTGGGCGTCCGTCTCCCATATTGAGGGACCCGGGTTCGATCCCTGGGACCTCCCGGTAAAAAAAAAAAAAATGTTATTCCTGGTCTTAGAAGGGCATGTCTACAGATGAGATAAGGGAAGGAGAACCAGGCTCCTGCTTTCTGGTGACCTGGTGTAACGCAGAGATGGAGTGGAGAAGGAGGAATTCATGGCTAACAGAGTTGCCCGACAGCCCCTCCCCATCTGACACACAATCATAGCTGAGTTCTCCCTAAGTGTCTGAAGGGTAGGCTCCTCCTGAGTCCACTCCCCTCCTTAACCAGACATGACCTTCACTTTTGGTCTTGATCCCACCCTTTCCGACCCATACCTCCCCTCAACCAAAACACTGGCTCTCTCAATTATATCCTTTCTCTTACCTGTACCTTCAACTTCCACTCCTTCCACATACAAAATATGCCCCAGGCTCGCCCACCTTAAAAATGGCAGCAGTCTTATCCAGCCCCCTTCAAAGTTGGGCTCCCTAAGACGATGTTCTAAAGATTCCATCTCCCATGCTCTGGACAAAAAAAAATCCTCATAGACACCAACCCTTCACGAGACTGTAACTAAAGCCTTAGAGTTCTTGGAATTGCTTCCATAGAAAATATTTTATGGAGCAGGGCTATATCCACATGGCCAGTTGGACTGCATAAGCTCTACTTTCAGTAGCATTTTGAAACCAAACTAACATGTTGCATAAAGTTATTTCCTAGTACCTATCTGAGTGCTGCACCTATTCTGCCAAAGATGAAAACTTTGGTTTGAACATAGTTGATACTGAGTTTCCCCCACCAATCGCAGCATTATTGACTTCTTCTTAAAGAAACTTGATCATGCCATTACGAGGAAGAAGAAGAGGAAGGTAGTCTCTGCATTCCCTTTGGCAGAAGAGCATTTAAGTGGCTCATCTAAGAACAAAACCAAATCATTCAAGCTGTGCTAAAGGAAAAAGATAGGCTAGTTAGTGGGCTGGAGAGAGGCCTAGAAACAGGGCTAGCAGCTAAAGCCAACTCCTACAACTTGTGTGAAGTTGGATTTTGAATAAGACATTGAAGGACCTTGTATTTTTTTTTTTTTTAAAGATTTTATTTATTTATTCATTTATCCCCCCCTTGCTGCTTGTGCTCGCTGGGTCAGCTAACCACACCGTGCAGGCGGGCTTGCCTTCACCAGGAGGCCCCCGGGAACCGAACCCGGGGCCTCCCATATGGTAAACGGGAGCCCTACTGATTGAGCCACAGCCGCTTCCCAGGACCTTGTATTTTTAAATCATTCTCATGCTACTTGCTTCACAGATGGATAAATACTATGGGGAAAAAAATGTTCCTACTTACTCTTCACATAGATTTCTAATGATCAAGAATTCAAGCTTTTCCCCCTTTTCTTTTTGTTTCTTTTGTTTTCCCAGACAATGAACCTGTAACTTGGGTGAGACCATTGTACTTCTAGAGAACAGGACAGATTTTACTTTGAGAATAACTTGAATACCTGAGGATCCGTTCACCAGTAAATACTTACTTAGAAAAAGAAAAGTTAGAAGTGTGAGGGAAAAGATTTTTGGGAAAAAGAGATGATGAACAGGAATGCCATCAACAAGGCTAAGTGCCAAGTGAAGTTTTTTAAAAATCAGAACAAAAGCTAAAGGACTTTGCTATGTGGTTTCCATTAACTGGAGAACAGCATCTTCTCTAAAGTCTTCAACGTCGACTGATGTTACCTGTAAATATTTCTCAATTTTGCCATTTTGAAAAGAAAACTGGAAAGTACCTGGACCTCTATACCCTTACCAACAGGGAAGAAATTTTCTATGGCCTGAACATGGGAATATGACACATGAAACTAAATAGATGGGGCTGGAAGGAAGCTGGCGTGGGAGTCTGGTCAAGTGACCCTACTTCTGCTGAAAATGCGAGTGAAACGCCTCAGGCTTTCTGACCAGTTCTGCCAACAGGGAAGTACAGAGAGAAGCCAGTGAACCGTCAACTTGAGTTTGAATATATAGAATCTGGCAACAGTGTAGGTCACAAATATTTATTTGGAAGTGCTTGGAAAATGTCCACTTTATAGGAACGTGGCTGCAGGCAAATAATGATGAAGCATTCTTGGTCAGACAATCTCACACAGAAGGGAAAGTCTGACCCTAGGAGCCACAAAGATCCTATTTCAAATCCTAATTATACCACTTGAACAAGTGCAAACTCCTTGAACTTCAGTTTCCTGTAAGATGAAGCTACAAGTAACCATTTGCGGGGTTCTTGGGAAGGACACACTTACCAAACACTCAACAAACGTTCTTTCCCTTCCGTTCCCATTGTTAGTCAGACTGGAGTTAGCCAGTAACATTGCCAAGAAGTGTTTAAGGAAACACTTATCTGTGCTTTCGACAAGTGAAAATACTCGAACTTCTGCTTTGCTAGGGAAGTTTCTCCTGAAGTCTAATAAGAAGCAGGCACCAAAAAAATAAAGCAATTTTATGTCACCTACTAGAGCAGACCATTCATGAGGGTGGCTTGTGAGATACCAAGACAGCTTTTAAGAACGAGATCTAAGAATGCTACTTCTGGGAAGGAATACGCAAAAATTCTGTCCTTACCTTAGCAGTGAGGAAAACACTAAAGTGTTCATTGAAGGAAAGCACAGGATGATCAGTAATTCTTTTTAGGAATTTATCCAACGCTTTTCTTCTGGTCTCCACAAATTCTTCCGAAAAACGATCCACAACACCTTTCACCACAAACTTCTCCGGAAGTGGCTATAAGGACATGACGGAAAATATACAGAGTAATTGATGAGATGGTGCAAGGAAAATCAATCAGACTAGCAAGTAATTCCTATTATTCATCTGTCTAAGAACAGAACTTCTTAATCAGTTCAGACCTTTATATAGTCATCAATATTAAAAGATTTCTGAAAAAAATAAAAACCATACTAACCTGTCAATTTTATAAGGCAAGGAACAAAATACTATAGCATAATTGCTGAAAATTAGAAAACAGTTAATATTTATTTTTTAAAAATGCAATCTTAGGGAAGTAGATGTAGCTCAAGTGGTTAAGCACCTGCTTCCCATATATGAGGTCCTGGGTTTGACTCCCAGTACCTCCTAAAAAACAAAAATCAAACAAATAAAAATGCAATCTTTATATTACTCGAAGCATAGGTGATCTAATGGGAAAGTTAGGGCAAACCAGGAAGGGAAGAAGGCAGACAGCAACAGGCATGCAAAAATTTAATGAAGTATCTTAAAATTCTACTTCCAGTTCAGGGGAGTAGAAGATTTTGATGAATGGAGAAATAGGAATATTAGACAAATGCATTAGACCAAAAAAAAAAAAAAAAAGGCCTTTCTAGGCCAATTATTTTTGGTTAGGTTTTTCACTCAAAAGTTCCTTTACTCCCATTACTCAAACAAATTTATCATATTTACATTAAGCCTATACTGTTGGTGATTTCTAAAACTACCTGGTTACCAAAGGCTCTCTGAACTTCAATTTAATGTGTACTATTTCCTTGCGGCCTGATCAAACACTTGATTAAAAGGACCTCCTCATTACTCTCACCACAGGGAAAGAAAGTTGCTTCTTTCACTTGTTATCCATAAATTTTAACTGTTTTAACTCTGAAATATTTAAGGAACAAGAGCCATATCTCCAGGTCATAAAGCATAGTCATAAGACCCACTAATCTGTCTTGACAAAAAGACCACCACCTATGACCAGCCTCCCCATCGGCTGATCCCTGATGAGCTCCCCATGTCCGTGAGGGAACCACAATCCCGAATGTTTTGTCCACCACTTCCTCTCCTTTATCGTTTCAAAATAACGTGCTATTTATTGAGCTTGTTTCATGAAAAACAGAACTCCACTTTGCTTCCTGGGACTCCTCAGTATTTATGGACGCAAGTTAGCTGCAGGAGAACCATTGTCCTGCTCCATAGTCTTGTGCTGTATGACCAAAGGACAATCTGTCCATCTTCTCTCTGACCATGCGTAAGTGACCAGTTTCCAGCTTTGTGCCACTGAAACAATGCGGCTGTGAGCACTCTTGTGGATGCATTTTGGGCTTCGTGTGCACATCTCTTTAGAGAATAAACTGAGGTGAGGATGGCCGAGTCAAAGACAGCATGCTTCCTTGGGTCTAGCAAGACAGCCGCGTGCTTCTTCTTCTTCTTATATGGTACTTGACGAATTAAATTAATATATTTTCTAATGTGAAACCCAGCTAGTAGTTCATGCTCCACGTGGGAGCTTGAACACAAGCCTTTAACTCCACAACCTCCCCAAACCCTGTAATATGACAATAAAGAGGTTTTTCTTCATTTAAGTTATAAACCCTCAAGGGCAAAGAAACCAAAGATACAGCAACAAGGACTAGGAGACCTAGCAGTCCGCTTTTGGGGGCCTGCAAAACCAGCAGTGAGGAGAACCAAGAAGCAACTCAGATTTATAACCAAAAAAAACCACCAGCACTCTTGGAAATGAGGAACTTGGAGTACGAAGGAACTCAACAGCCTCATCTTGAAGGGGCTTTGGAGAGTCAGTAAGTTACAGTTCTCATGAGTAAAGAATCTGGTATCATGTTTCCTGGGTTCATCTTCCACCTCTGCCACCTACTAGCTGTTTGACTTTGGTCAAGTTCTATAATCTCTCGGAACCTCAGTTCCTTCATCTGTAAAAAAAACATTAGTACCACCCTCAAAGGGTTGTTCTGAGGATTAAATGAGTTGATACATTGAAAGTGCTTTGAACAATTCCTGCCACATGGTAAGCACTCGATAAATGTTTGGTTGGGGTTGGAGGAATGATGGCAGCTCCAGGGGACAACCATTTTCAGGAAGGGACAGTATCCAGTTAAATCCCAAGATGGCTGGGGTGTTCAGAGAGGAGGCTAAGAACACTGGGGGATTTCTCTACAGCACAGTAGGACTCTAGAAGGCACCGTGGAAAGGTATGGAATGAAGGAAGAGAGGGGGAGAAGAATCTGGAATAACATTACAGAGCCACAAGGGGTAACATTTTCAAGGTGGACGCCCAGTGGAGCTTACACTTTGGTGGAATATTAGAAATGTGCCACAGGGTCAGACCATAGGCCACTTGGCCCAATATTCTGTCCCAGTCAAAAGCACCAGAGAATGTGTCTTAAAAGGTATGGTCATCCTTTAGGATAATTCCTTTTTCAGGTCAGTTCTTCTTCCAGGCCCTTAGGCAGCCATTCTCCTTAAACCCCATACTCAACCCCAAATTCTACATGCTAAGCAGAATACCATCTCTCTAAAGTGGGGACCCAGACTAGGAAGTTAGGGTTCCTAACCAGTTTGTTTCCTTCTCAGAAACCCATCTACTGGGTACCACCGTCGCCTCCATTCCACAACACAGCTCTGCCCAAGGCTAATTACTCTACCTGTGTTCTTGATCTGATTAGGTCATTATCATACACCTGCCATCATCAGCGAGCTATACCTTCCCAACTTGTACCTTCAGCATTTCCTAATCATTTGGCCCTTTTCCTTGAGTCTACAAATATGATTGGGTCTATTTCTACCTGAAACAATAAAACCCAACCAAGCCTTGACCTTCTATCTCCTTCTCTGCTCTCCTTCCTATCTCATTTAACCTTTTTGAAAAGGGTAATTTGTCTTTACTTTCACCCCTGACATTGATTTCTCCAAAAACAAACAAAAAACTGGTTTGGAGCTGCCTTCAGTGCTGCCTTTCTCTGTCCTATTCCCACCCACTGCAAAAACTGGTCTTTAAAGATTATCACCAGTGATTTTCTAATTTCCAAATCTATGGAAATTTTTCTGTTCTTATCTCATATGAGTCCTTTGCAGTACACACTGATTTGCTTACACTGAGTAGGACTTGGCAGGGAGGCCTAATGACCAAATAAGTAGTCAGAGTGCCTCCTTTAACATAACAGATGACCTCCTGAAGTAGCTATCCATTCTGCAAACTTGGTAAAGTGAAGTCTACTGTTTAATGAATCAGTGGAGCTTGCTATTTAAAGGAATCCTGGGGTGAATCCTTCTGCAGAAAGAATTTCCTTCTGTAAGAAGCATTATTTTTCCCAAATGCACAAGACTTCTGTAATTCGGTTCTTCCCATATCAAGTTTCCTTAAAGAGCTGCTGGCGAAATCAAGTGCATCTATAGTCTGTAAATGAGGTGGCACGAGTGAGGAGCATAGCACTGTTCCAGCACACAATTGGTGCCTAATGAATATCCATTCTTTTTATTAATTTTTAAACATTGAGAGCAAAAAGCAGAAATGGGAGGGGACTAAGGGGTAGAATTTCCACATATTTTTGAAGCCAAATTATTTTTAGAAAACATCTGGGGTGAAGGTGAGGGAGTGGGTAGGGAAAGAGATGAAACAAGATTGACCATGAGTTGATGAATGTTGAAATTGGGCAATGGGTGCACGGGGGATCACTGCACTGAATCGGTCTATTTTAGCAAATTTTGATATTTTCTATAAAGTAAACATTTTTCACATTATATATGTATTAGAACTTGCAAAAACCATATCAGCAAAGCATTACAATGACCCATTAAATAGTTCAAGGTTTAATCTGTTGCCCAACAGCATCTTTCTTCAAACTTAAAAAATCCTTCATAAAGAAGATTGAGAACAAGCTTTATATTCTGTATAAAAACAAAATCAAATTTGTATACTAAAATCATTTGTCTAAAAATTTAAATTGCTTTCAAACAGAAATAAAAATGCATTTCTGATACTGAAAAAAATACCTTACATTTTAATAGCATTTAATTGGTAAAGCATTTTCACATACATTATATTTCATATTAGTTTGTAAGAAAGTAAAGTATATTTTCTGTAGATTGTTACTGGAAAGCTGGCCAAAGATTTCAATAGCTCAATCCTGAAATGCCCAATTTCCTATTGTCATCATTTAAATTGCTTCTTCTATGCAATTCAACAAATATTTAGTTCTGGCATTACACTGCAGAAATTTTATTTTTCTTACCCTTATCAAACTGAAAGAAAATATTACTCCTAAGCAAAAATAATTAACAAATAACAAAAAAATTTAAAATAATTAACAAATAAACAAAGGAGCATCAAGGCTAAAAGCCTTGTCTCTAAAAAGAACAATTACCAAGGCTGGCTTAACTCAAAGTACTTAAAAGTTTAACCAATGTTTCACTACGTATTAACTTATCTACTATTGGGTAACCTAAAAGCATGTATATTTAGTGGTACAAAAAAAGAGAGATAGTGTTTATGTTTTTAAGCTGCTACAGCTACTTCCGCTAAGAGAACCGCAGGCAAAAAGATGGTGTGCGAGAAATGTGAAAAGAAACTTGGTACTGTCATCACTCCAGATACTTGGAAAGATGGTGCAAGGAATACCACAGAAAGTGGTGGAAGGATGCTGAATGAAAACAAAACTTTGACTTCAAAAAAAGCAAGATTTGATGCATATGGAAAGAAGAAGTTCTCCACTTGCAGAATTTGTAAAAATTCTGTGCACCAACCAGGTTCTCATTACTGTCAGGGCTGTGCCTACAAAAGGGCATCTGTGCAATGTGTGGAAAAAAGGTTTTGGATACCAAAAACTACAAGCAAACATCTGTCTAGTTGTATTGAAGTTTCTGGCTTTCTATATGGTTTTACTTTTTGCTTTGAAATTTTAAGGCATTACATAGATGTTTACATTAAAAAATAGCATGTTTTAAGACAATTTAAACTAGGGAAGTTAATCGGAATTCATTCTATTGCTCTCAAGAAGGTTTGAGCAGCAAAAATATAACTAGTCTTCTGGAAGTTGTTATTTTCCTTACAAGCATTATCAAATTGGAATAAGTGATGAATTTAATGAAAAAAAATTTCCCCATTTCTATATGCACTTTTTATTTAACATTATTCAATAATTTTTCTCCCTCCCTCCGCTTTATTTATAGATATTGCCAAGGTGCGATGATTATTGATATTTTGCTCTGAACTTGGCATCTAGGCTTATAATCCTTACTTCATTCCCTGATTGGGCGCATAGTTCTTAGAATCAGCAGTCCCTTAATTAACTGCACTTTCATAGGGTATTTAAATATTTGAGGACCATTATTGCTGAATGGTTCCTTAGTAATTAGCCCATACACAAAGGAAAGTTGGATTTGTGATTTTTAAAATTTGTTCTTCAAGCCACTGTGCCAGTTCCTTTCATATAACAAGAACACAGATAACCCCCCATGTGTCCAAAAGATTACACTGTATTTTAGAACAGTGCATATATGCACATTTCCTTGAATTCAGACTGTCATGAAAAACAGACAGTGTTCATCCATGATGACTTGTCATGAAAATCAATCACCACTCCTTGGGAAAGTACTTTGAAGCAGGAAATAAACTTTTTAAACATCCCCCCCGACACACACACAAAGAAATAAATAGAAATAATAAACTTCTTGAATCTTTTTTATAACATTGACTGCTGAAAGACTATATTGAGGTTGCAAAGAAGGATTTTTTTTTAAATTTTTTTTTTTAATTTTTTTTTTAATGCTGTCTTATGAGATCCAGGACTTCTGCTTTTGAGACCTACAGCCTACTACGGGAGAGCAAAACAGTATTCTTTATTGCCAATTGCAGTATGAATAAATAACTATCACTATAAAATGTGTAGAGTAGTTGATGTGACAGTATGCATGGTATAGATATTGCATTTTTATTTGTTTTTAAATTATTATGGACAGTAAAATTTTACCCATTTAAATTATATACAAGTTTTTAAAAACAGGTTTTTTTTCTTAGTATATCCCAAAAGATTATAAGGAAAACACAGAAATACAATAAATAACAAAAGATCTGAAAAAAAAAAAAAAAAAAAAGAGGGGGACCAACTAGGAAAAGGAATTTATAGCATTTATTGATTATTTCATATTAAGAAATGCAGTTTTGATTCAGCTATAAGAAGAAATGAAATCAGGATGCGTATTAATAACATGGATGAGCCTTGAGGATATTATGGTGAGTGAAATAAGCCGGACACAAAAGGACAAATACTTTATGATCTCACTAAAATGAACTAAATAAGTAACTCACAGAGTTACTCACAGAGGTAAACTCTAGAATATAGACTACTAGGAAATAAAAGGTAAATTGAGAATGGGAGCTGATGCTCAATGTATACAGAATTTTTAATAAGGTTTATTGTAAAAGTGTGGAAATGAATAGAATTGATGGTAAAACATTACAGTGCATAATTAACCAAGACTGCTGATTTATAAATGAGATTGTGGCTGAAAGGGGTAGTCTGTGGATGTAAATGTCAAGTGAAAGGAAGCTAGAGAAAAATCTAGGGTATATATAACATAGTGATTTCAGTAGTGGAACAATTTGGGGTTAATAGTATACATAGAAGAATGTTCTTCTTTTACAAAGTGTTAAAAATATGGTGATATATGGGAAAATTCAACTAAGGTAACTTATGGATGATAGTTAACAGTAAAATTGTAATATTTTTGCAGCAATGGCAAAGAAGATAGTATATCAAATCTAAGAGACAACTAAAGGAAAGTTTTAAGGGGGTACGGGATTTTTCCTTTTGGAGTAATGAAAACGTTTCAAAATTGAATGAGGTGATGACAGCACAACTCTGTGATGAAAATGAGAGCCACTGAGTTTATACTTTGAATGGACTGTACAAAGCATGGAACTGTATTCAGTGGTGGAAGATGGACTGTGGGTAACAGAAAGAATATGAGAATGTTCTCTTGTGAACTGTAACAAATGTATAATACTAATACAGGATTTAATAATGGGGTGGGTTGGGGGAAAAATACACCAAGTGTAAGAGATGGACTATAGTTAGTAGTAATATTTTGATGATGCTATTTCATAGTTTGTAATAAATGTTTCCCAACAATGCAAGGTGGTGGTGGTGGGGTGACGTATGGGAGCCCTGTACAACGATACGCATGTCCATCAATTGATGAAAGGATAAATAAAATGTGGCACATCCATGCAATAAAGTATTATTTGTTAATATAAAGAAACAAAGGATTGATACATGCTATGACATGGCTGAACTTTGAAAACATTATGCTCAGCGAAAAAATCTAGTCTATAGGACTGTAGGAGTCCATTTATGTGAAATGCCCAGAATAGGCAGCTCTAGAGAGACAAAGAGTAGATTTGTGGTTGTCAGGGGCTGGCTGGGGGAAACGGGAACTTAGGAGCATGAGAGCCGAGGGGTACAGGGCTTCTTTTTCGGGTGAGGAAAAGGTTCTAATACTGAATGTGGTGATGGTTGCACAACTCTATGAATATATTATAAGCTCCTGAATTGTACATTTTCAATGGGTAAATTGTATGGTATGGGAATTACATCTCAAATAAGCTGATTTTTTAAAAAAGAAATGAAAATGGAAATAATAATTATATTACACTTTTACTGGGTCTTCATCTGACAGTAAGTTCCCCAGGGAAAGGGTCTTAGAACCCCTCATTCCCACCCTCTATTCTTCCCAAGGGTACCCACCTGGCTTAGTACAAAGATAAACACGAAGTCAAGCTTTAGCAAACAGACACCTCCTAGAAAAGTTGCTGTAAAATGTAGGCGTGGGTGGGAAGTGCTTGTTTCTAGCTTGGCTTTCATGTTTAAATGCTCTTCTACATTAAATCTCTCTATCCAGACATGTGAGTACCAAGATTTTTCTGAAGAAACTTAAGTCTCCACTTGCTTCTAAAGTATCTTCCTACTCTCTAATGCCCCTACCCAGTCCATAGGAAACCACACTTAAAGATACTCTGGATCCACCTCGGGAATTCTGCAGACTACTCCATTCTTTTTCAGTTCTGGTTTCTTCATAGCGTCTAATGGAGGTGCCACTACGTTTCACCAGCAGGTGTCACTGTCTAACCCTTGCTCTCTAAGGTCCAACCCTCAGACTCATCAGCAGCCGGGAGGTGAAGCAGACTCGGTGCCTGTGGGCTGCACAGGAACAGCGGCTTCCTTCCAAAGAGAAGAGTGTGGAAAGGGAGGAAAAAAGAGACTAACCTGTGTCACAAGAGAAACCTGACAAACACTACTTCAAGCCAGGAGATCAAGATGACCATCAACAGTTATAAATGAGATGATGACAATGACATGCCGCCTCTGTATTTTCCTTTCCAGAAATACATAATCCCAGTCTAGTTGTGAGAGCAACACCAGAGAAATTCCAGTACAGGGGATTGCAATAAAATACCTGATCAGTACTCCTCAAAATTGTCAAGGTCATCAAAAACAAGGAACATCTGAGAAACTGTCACCACCAAAAAGGGCTGAAGGACACACAGTATCCTCTAGGATGGAATCCAAAACAAGGTAAGAACGCTAGGGGAAAACCAAGGAAAGCTGCATCCAGTATGGACTTTATCTATTTATCTAGTAACAATGTCTCAATATTGGTTCATTATTTGTGACAAATGTACCACACGAATGTAAGATGTCAATAGCAGGATCTGGGGGTGGGGTATATGAGAACTGTATCTTTGCAATAATGCTGTAAATCTAAAACTGTTCTGAAGTAAACGTTTATTGGGAAAAATAAAAATAATCCACCAGCTTCAATTTTGCCAAACTAAAATTCTGTTGTGAGGAATAATTCCAACTGTTAAAAAAAAAAAAAGTCTCCTCTTCAGATGTGTTTTTCAATAACTAGAAGACAAAAAAGCAAAGCTTCAGGCTTGGTGAGCAGAAAGTACAAGGGATGGAAAAAACAGATTCCCTGAGGAAGACCAGCATCCCAGGCCAGTCCCGTCACTTCCCCCATAGCACCGGCAACATGGCGACTTCTGCCTTGCCAAGAAACCTGCCTGTGTATCCGCAGCATATCCAGCCGCCTCCATCCATGAGGACGTAAAAGAAGGCGGGATGATGTTGTGGTAACAGAAAATCTGGTCGTGCAAAGAAGTTATCATTCAACCAAGGTTTTACTGAAAAGAATGCCCCTCTGATGAGTTTTATGACCCAAATTGCCCTAAAGCCCCCCCCCCAAACCCAAAGAAACATTTGGGGTCTAAATAGTTATTATTTCTACCAGTCAGAAAAGTACTCTATATGTTGATTTAGTATTCTTTTAAATTTTATTTCCATATAAGTAATAGATGGATATTATGCTGCTCCAATAAATAGGGTTGCATAGGTTTTTTTGTTTGATTTTTTAAATAAAAAACTGTGGTTGAATGGACTGTGTGTTAGATTCCTGCATCTTGAGTTACCCATGTCTAAAGAAAGCCCAGGGGGGCAGATGTGGCTCAAATGGTTGGGCACCCGTCTCCCATATGGAGGGGCATGGGTTCAATCCCCAGGACCTCCCGGTTAAATAAAAGAGAAAATATAGAAGGTGTGCTGTCAGGCCCCACACGTGGGCGAGCCCCAAGGCTCCATACACGGGCATGCCAGGTCCCATCGAGCCTCACAGCAAAATGATGATGTAACAGGGTAGTGACACAAAGGCAGAGCCAAGACAAGATATACTGAAAAATCAGGAACTGAGGTGGCGCAGGTGGTAAAACACCTCTCTCCCACATCAGAGGTTCCCAGGATTCAATCCCAGTGAAGACAGGAGGAGAAGGATGAGAAGAGAGGGCAGGAAGCAGACACAGAGAATTGCCCAGTGAATGGACACAAAACAGCAAAAACGGGGAGTGGGGCGCTAAAATGGATAAAAAGTAAAATAAATAAATAAATCTTAAAAAAAAAAAAGAAAAAAGAAAAAAGAAAGTCCAGTGGTCTACGAGCTAAGGAATCACTCTTCACCTGGTAGCAGCTAATACACCTCTAGAACAGTGTCTGTGAAGGGGGAAATAAAGCATCAGTAGGAGGTAGCAAATGAGAATTAGGACTATCCACACCTCAAAACATTAACTGTTGCCAAGAAAATGAAAATCGACACCCAACTTCCCTCCAAAGAAACTGGCACACTTTATACTTTATAGCAAATCAGGAGCCAAAATCAAAAAGGTGACATATACTATACAATATCCATAAACAGAAATGTTTACACATATTTTATGGGTCAATCTGGTATAGAATGCATGGCAGAGTTTACCCGTAATTTAAGGGGTGAGAGTTCAGTGAACATCCGTTGGAAAGATGATGCAGGAAAAGCGAATAACAAGCTGCAATGTCTTACTACCTACGGGAATGAGATGAGTGGGTTGGGATTCTTCCAGTTTGTTCCTCAACCAGTCAAAATCTTGGTATCTTCGACGGACAGAATATTCTGGCAGGTCAAACTCCACCCGGGTACTCTGCAAATAAGAAAACAGTGGAAAAAAATAAGCATTAGGGAATAGTAGCATATCCTGGCTGAAGGGAAGGGAAAAAAGCTTTCTCAGAATATTATGGATTGAGTCATGTGCCCCACAAAGTCATGTTCAAGTCCCAACCCCTGGTCCTGTGGATGTGAACTCATTTGTAAATAGTATCTTCAAAGATCAGGTGAAGGTAAGGTCAAACTAATTAGGGTGAGCATTAATCCAATATGACTGAAGTCCCTATAAGCAGAGAAATTTGGACACAGGAGTGGGATTCAGTAGGAGAGGGAAAGAGACAGATGGCCATGCGACAGAGGCAGAGACTGAAACTATCCAGCAAGCCACCCTCGTTACACTGCGACTTTGGAGAAAGCATGATCCCGCCAACGCCTAGATTTTGGACTTCCAGCCTCCAAAACTGTGAGACAATAAATTCCTGTTGTTTAAGCCTATCAGTCTTTGGTATTTGTTATAGCAGCCCTGGCGAACTAAGACACAGAATAACCAAGCTGGGCAAGAACACACTTTTCTTCCACCAAACACACCAGCCAAATGGCAGAGTTTACCAACACAAAATGATGAGTATTGGCCACAGAGCACAGTTAAAAATCCAAGGATCTAGAATCAAAATGTTGTTATTTTTCTAGCCTCAGTAAATGGAACTCAACTATGACCCAGTATTATGTTTAGGTTTGATTCATTTCCTCCAAGCTTGACTTTGAGAATTTCTTTCAGTGGCATAAATCCATGAAGAATATTACACTGTATCAGAATCTGTGAATCTGTAAAAAGAAATTAAGTCTTTGTCTTCTGCAAAATATACTGACACATTTTGCCAGAGGCAAGGGGGAAACAAAAAAAAGTAGAGATAATTAACAGATCATCACTGCTTTAGGAGCCAGATTAGGTGAAAATAGAGAAGGTTTTTGCCTAATCTGCCATATTTTGCCAGAACCAGGACTTCAAGCCTATATTGCATTTCAGATGCATAAGAAAAAATCTGGAAGGAAATCATACCAAAATGCAGAAAAAAATTGATTGCAGAAAAATAATAATAATCACATCCACTTTCCTGAATTCTTCAAGTTTTCTGAAAAATGATTACAGAACTTTAATAATAAAAAACAAATAAAATTAAGTTGATTTTATACCAAAGCAGGATTTTTGCACATTAATTTGCCCAATTAATAAGCTATTGTTCTCTACGAGGGTACCGTCCCTGAAAGTACAAGATAAAAATGGCTCAAACTCCATTTTATAAATTTACACTTTCAAACCAAAAGTGTATTTTAATCCAGGAGACCAAAAAAATCTTAAAAGCACATGAACGGGGAAGTGGATGTGGCTCAAGTAATTGGGTATCCATCTAACATATAGGAGGACCTGGGTTGATTCCTGGGACCTCCTGGTAAAAAAGGAAAAAAGAAAAAAAGGCGAGCCAGGCCCACGCAGACACACGGCGAGCCATGCAGCAAGATGATGACGCAAGAAAAGAGAGACCCAGGAAAGAGCCAAGGCAGGACGTGCCAGAAACCAGGAGCTGAAGAATTGAATCCCGGTGAAGCCTGGAGGAGAAAAATGAGAAGAGAAGGCAAGAAACAGACACAGACAGTAAGCGGGGGTGGGGTGGGGGGGGGTGAGACTCACAGAACTGTACACCAAAAAGAAAAAATAAAGTCAATTAAAAAAAAAAAAAAGCACATGAACAAGAGTCATCCATCAAGGAAAAAGTTGTGAATAACTTTGGCATCAAAAATTATGATTTCATCTTCCCTAAAAGCTGTGCTCACAGTCTAAGCAAAATTGTAAACTTTAAAGACTTAGTCCTGGGCTGATCCTCAACTACTCTTTCTGTATCTTTTCCTGTTTTCAAGGTCTCAAGCACCAGCGTATGCCCACAAAACACAACATTCCCCTATGATTAGAGGAAGGAGGCAAGAAATATTTGGAGAAATTCATTCAACTTAGAGATTTATGATATTTTAGGAGACTCTGAAAAGGAATTAATGGTATAAAATTGGAGTGGGGAAAATAAAACCAGATAAAGCTTAAATATAGACAAATCACCATGGACAAATTTTCAGCATAGGGTGATAAAAATGTGGGTTGAGGGGGGTTAGCCTTGCTCTCCTTTGGGAGACCTGCTGCACCCAGCAGTCCCGGGACTGACACAAATCACTGAGTTGCCACTAAGCCTCTCTGAGCCTTGCTTCCTTGACCGTCAGAGTTGGAAGAGATGTTCTTCAAGAGGCCTCACGGTGCTACCAAGCTCCATTTGTGGACTTGCAGTGATTGTGGTCTCATAAAGATGTTCTTTTGAAAGGTGACAAAAGACATTTTGTCATTGGTTCTCATTAGAACCAATGGGGGACTCTACTTTTTGTCTTCCTGTTATAGGATCATCAACTGATAATTTTGCCTTATTGTGCTTTTTCAAAGCTATTTCATAAATTACAATGGCTCTGCTCTAACTTAGAAATCAATATCTTCTAACTACAAAAAGCAGCATAATAAAACACAAGTTTTTTTTCTGCCCCAACCCATTTCACTTTTGGAGAACTGGCATTTTTTTCCCTTCTATCTATTCAAGGTATACACACTTATTTAAACACTTCAGGAAAACAAAGAAGTAAAAATAAATAAATAAATAAAAGATCTGCTGTAATCCCTCTAACTAGAAACAGCCACAATTGACATTATGGTTTATATCTTTCCATATTTTTTTCTATTCATATTCACTCATTCACTAATATTGTGGATATCTCCTTACTACATCTTGGACATCTTTCTGTGTTAGTAAGTTCACATCTACATAATCATTTTTAACACATATTTACATGAAATGGAATGCCATAATTAAACCAGATCCCCATTTAAGTTGTTTCCAACTTTCAATAAATCAACAATGCTACAATTAACATCATAGTATATACATCTGTTTTAGTTTGCTAAAAGCTGCTGAAAGCTATATACCAGAAATGGGTTGGCTTCCACAATGGGGATTTATTAGGGTGCAAGCTTAGTTCTGAGGCCGTAAAAGCGTCCAAATCAGGGCATCATCAGGTGATGCTTTCTCCCGGAAGACCGTCACGTGGAGGCATCTGCTGGCCTCACCCTTCTCTTCCGGGTTCAGCTTCTAGGGTTCCTCTCTGTGTCTCTCTCCATATTCATCTCGTTTATAAAGGACCCCAGTAAGAGGATTAAGACCCACCCTGGGTCACACCTTACTGAAATAATCTAATCAAAAGGCCTCTAACTGAAGTAATCTAATATAAAAAAGCTCCCACTTAGAACAGGTTTATGCCCACAGGAATGGTTTAGCTTTAAGAACATAATTTTCTGGGTTCCATCCAGCATCAAACTGTCACACTATCCTTGTGTGCTTGTCTGATAATTCCCTTAAAACAAATTTCTAGAGATAGAAATGCTGGTTGATAGAATATTTGTTATTAACAAATTGCTTCTAGAAATTTCACACCAATTTATATTCTCACCATACACTCATGCCAACTCTGGTTATCTCTGATGCACTGATAAATTAAAAATAAATATCATTTTTCTTTTCCTTTTGTTTTCTTAGTGAACACTGGGGTTAAACATCCATTCAAATATTTGCTGGCCATCTCTTTTTCTTTCTTTGTGAAGTGCCTTTTTTAAAATTGTGAGTCATGTCATTTTCACTCATGAAGACTCCTTATAGTCATTTACCTATAAGTTCCAAGTATGCTTTCTGATAACAAAAATTTTTAATTGTCATGTAGTCAAATTCATTCATTTTTTTCTCTTTACGGTTCCTGCTTTTAGTGTCCTAAATAAGAAGGCCATCCCCATTGTAAACTTATAAAAATATTCACCTGTATTCTTTATTTATGGCTTCATAATCCCTCTTATTCTACTTCTTATGGAGAATAATTTTTTTTTTTTTTTTTTTTTTTTTTAAAGATTTTTTATTTATTTATTCATTTATCCCCCCCATGCTGCTTGTGCTCGCTGGGTCAGCTAACCACGCCGTGCGGGCGGGCCTGCCTTCACCAGGAGGCCCCAGGAACCGAACCCGGGGCCTCCCATATGGTAAACGGGAGCCCTACTGATTGAGCCACAGCCGCTTCCCGAGAATAATTTTTTAAACTGTGACAAAGATATCTGTATAATGATGTTTACTGCAGTATTATTTAAAATAACAAAGGAAGTAAAGCAAGCTAAATATCTTACAATAAAAAACTATCAAGGAAATTGTGGTTTATTTATTCTATGGTTACTGGTAATTATGCCTGTAAGACATCTTTAGTGACAAAAATGCTTCACTGTAGTTTTAAGAGAAAACAGCAGGATACAAAATCAGTTGTACAAACTTTGTGATTTCACTTATGTTAAAAATATGGACATGAAAGACTACATGAAAAACTTAGTAGTGGTAATGAGAATTGTCCTCTTTATACTCATTCTTATTTCTAAGTTTTCTACCATTCTCATATAATACTTTTATGTTCACATACATGAACGAAAAAAATGCTCATTTTTTTCAAGTTCCTCTGAGAAGCTGGGGAATTATACAGCAGGAAAAACTCATTTGATGCTTTCTGATCATATGATGCGATATGGCAAAAATCACCAGGAGGTAGGAGGATGTTCACACTCTCTGATCCAGTATTTATTTTACTTATTCTGCCACATCTTGTTCTAGACAAGATACAATGATACATAAAATACAATCAAATGATATAAATTAGAAGTGAGAAAGACAAAGGAAAACAAGGACATAGAGATTAAATGGAGCCAGGAATGAGGCTAGCAAAACACATTCACCATGGAATATCACATACTGCTGAAACTGGGCCACAGCGAATTTCTGGAATGAAACCCAGTTGGTTATAGGACTCCCAATATTCATAAAATACACAGGCCAATAAAACTCCAACTAAGGTGTGGATGTAGCTTAGTTGTTAAGTGCCTGCCTCCCATATACGAGATCCCAGGTTCAATCCCTGGTACCTCCTAAAAAAAAAAACAAAAAAACAAAAAACCTCCAACTATAAGTGTGTAGTAAATATCTTTTCAGTGAATATTTGGGGTCAAACTTAAAAAGGAAAATGAAGTGATAAGTATATGTTTATTTCTATTTCCTAAAGCCAGAGGTTAAAAAAAAACAATAAAAAAGAAAGAAAAGCACACACCCACAATTCTATAATCAGAGATAAGCATACACCATTCTGCTCTACATCCTTCTAGATGCTGTAAGTCCTAGAATGTCCAACGAAGAGCACAGGGCTATGGGCACACATCTGCAGTCAGGTTTAAGAACAGGTAGCTGAGCACAGGAGCTGTCACGCAGAATGCTTTCATTACTAAAGTTTAGCACCATCAGTCCACATGAACACCTGTCTTAGTCTCCTAGGGCTGCCACAGCAAAGCACCACAAACTGGGCAGCTTAAAACAACAGAAATGGGTTGTCTCGTGGTCCTGGAGGCCAGAAGTCAGAAATCAAGGCGTCAGTGGGGTCACGCTCCCCCTGAAACCTGTAGTGGAGAACCCTTCCTTGCCTCTTCTAGCAGTTTGCCAGTGATCCTTGGCAGTCCTTGGCTCACAGCTGCAGCTGCCTCCATCATCACATGGCCTTCTCCCCTAAGTCTGTCTGTGTGTCCAAATTTTCTCTTCTTATAAGGACACCAGTCATGTTGGATCAGGGCCAACCCTAATCCAGTGGGGTCTCATCTTAACTAATCACATCTTCAAAGACCCTCTCTCCAAACAGGGTCACATACACAAGACCAGGGTTAGGACTTGAACTTGTGTTTTTGGGAAACACAGTTCAACTCATAACCACCTCCTTGGTCATCTGTAGGCATCTCTGCCATTGTTTTTTTTTTTTTTTTTTAAGTTCAGCACTTTGGAGGGTCTAGTGCAGAGAAACAGCAGAGTACCCTGTCCACCAGGCATCACCCTACCACAAAAAGTCTGCCCTTCTTCCCAACGACTGTTGTGTCGACGTCCCCAATGACTGTGGCTGAGTGATCCCAAGGGCTGTCCACTCAACCAAAATATACAACCAGCTCACTCCAAAGAGATGTGGTCTTCCTCAGAGGTGCCATCTGTCCAGGCACAGCTGGATCCTAAGAAGTCTGGGTGACCCCTCTTGCAATCCACTACAGGGACTTCCCTTCTCAAATAACAGCCAGCTAATTGCATTCTGCCCCCAAACCCTAGTGGCCTAAGATAACACCTGAGGCTGATTCTGGTCACCCATCCTTAGGCGCCTCTGGGCTTCCTTTCCTCTGGCATGAGTCTCCACCTCTCTTCTTTCTCTCAGATCTTTCCACCAAGTTCTCTGGGTCACCCATTCTGTAATTAATAAAATCTCGTAATTCTTCAACTTATTCAAATTCTGAAACCTGGCTCTCCCCTCAGAATCCAACCTCCCTGCTGTCCCATCAAGTGGACTCATTTTTTCCCCCCATTCCTCAGACCTCACCCCATCCCCCAAGGTCAGAAATTGCCTTGAGGACATTTCATTCCACACTGCTCCTTCCTCACCTCCCTGGAAAAGCCCTTTTCCAGGTCATGCTACCAAGCTATATATATCCTCTATCCCTCTCCTCACAGCTGCCATCTTCTGACCCTGCTGCCCTTTCTCCTAACTCCCTGGAAATTTTTACATCTGGCTCTCAGGCTTCCTTTCCAAAGTCCTTCCATAATTTGGGTGCATTCAAGATCCTGGTGGCTCACACAGACGACACCCTGCCTCTCAGCCAACGGGGTTCCCTCCACTCACCCATCCCATGACCCCTCCACAGACTTTGTCACCAGGTAGAAACTCAGACATCTCCCTCTCTAACCAGTACCTTGTGTATTTCAGACTGCTCTGCTCCCAACACCCCTGGTTTTTCAGCCTCTTAGGAATCTAAAGTTCCTGGATTCTTTACATCCTTCCCTATGCAGCATCAATTCCAAGACCCATCATTTTAACCCCTTACTTACTCTAATGGGTTGAATAGTGTTCCCCTAAATTTCATGTCCACCTGGAACCTCAGAATGTGACCTTATTTGGAAATAGGGTCTTTGCAGATGTAATTAGTTAAGATGAGGTCATGCTGGGTTGGGGGGGGCCCTAAATCCAATGACTAGTGTCCTAATAAGAAGAGGACACAGGGCCACAGGGAAGAGGGCTATGTGACGACAGAGGCAGAGACTGGAGGGGTGCAGCCACAGGCAAGGAACCCCTAGGGTTGCCGGGAGCCACCAGAAACTAGGACAAGACAAGGAAGGAGTCTCCCCTAAAGCCTTCAGTAGCCAGCACCTTGATTTCTGACTTCCAGACTTCAGAACTAGGAGGGAATAGATTCCTGTTGTTTCAAGTCACCCAGTTTATGGTGCTTTGTTACAGCAGCCGAGGAATCTAAGACACTTACCAATATCCTAGAGGCTCCTTCCCCACCATCCCTTTGCCCGCCTGTGGGGAAAATGCAACCATCCACTTCTTACTTTCCTAGACCCAGGCATATGAGTACTACTGGAGGGAAAACAGAATCAGCAAACGCCCAGATTGACATAATAAATTCAGGGTCTACAACTGGGCCCTCAGCACTGCCAAGCAATCTTTTTATACTTCCTTAGTCAACTTTCTCCCTCATTTTCCACATCAGCTCTTAAAAAGCCTGCAGACATTCTGAAACCCTTTAAGCCCTGCTTTAAAACCTCTCTCTCACTCTCTGTAGAAAACCTCATTATTTACTCACAGAAAACAGCAGCTCTAAGCAAAGAACCCTCACCTTCCTACTACAAATCTCACAAACTTCCCTTCTTCCTCCCCAAACAATGGGAAAAGTGTTGCTCCCCCATGAAAGGTCAATTCCTCCACTTCTGCTCAGGATACTATCTCCTTCCGCCTTCCCAGTGACTGCCACCCCCTCTTCAATCTTCACCCTAACATCTCCTCCTCCGCCAACACTGGCCACTTGGCACTTAAATGTGCTCAAGCGCTGCAACTCCTACTCTACAGCTCAGTGGACTCACCCAGGACACCTGGCGGGGAGATGATGATGGACAATGGCCATCCCAGGGAATGGAGAGAGCCTGCAGCTGCAGGCAGTATAATCCTATCCATCATATCCATGCGATATGGGCCCCCTCTCACTTGGAGGTGGAGTGGACATCACCATCCCAGACTCCCCAGGATTGGGGGAAGAGCTATGGACTAGAGTGGACTTACTGGTATTCTACTATAGACATATTGTGATTCAAGCAATGGAAGAAATTACAACATTGATGTGGAGCCACTGGATGCTTTGGGGGCAGGGAGAGGGAAAAGCAGTTGTAATACAGGGGCTTTTTCAGGACTTGGAAATTATTCTGAGTGACATTGCAATGACAGATATAGGCCATTTTATACCATCATATACCATGCAGAACTATGTGGTAGAGAGTGTGGTCTACAGTGTGAACTATGGTCCATGCTTAGTGGCAAAGCCCTAGGATGTGTATATCTATTGCAGGTGACGTGCCACACTAATGAAAGATGTTTATGTGGGAGGTTATGGGAGGTGTGGGAGGTGGGGAACATGGGAATCCCTGTAATTTTTGTGTAACATTTATGTAATCTAAGTATCTTTTTAAAATTTCTTAAAAATATATATGTTAAAAAAAAAAATGTACTCAAGCCTCTTCCATCCTTAAAAAGCAAACAAAATACCTTCCTTCAAACCTGCATGCCCCCTCCAGCTACTGTTCCTTCTCTCTCCTTGCCTTCATTGCCAAACCAGCAGCACTCACGGTGTCTTCTCTTCGTTACCTTTCCCTCACCCCAAGCCACGGGCCAGGTTCTATGCCTCCACGCCAATGCAACTGCCCTTACGGCAGTCATCAGCAGCTTCTCGTCATTAAATCTAACATCCACTCTGTGGTCCTTAGAAATAACTTGACCTCTGAGCACTCTTACACTCTGTTGACCACTGAGGCATTTGAAACAAGGAACTAGCTGGGGACTGAGACTTGGTGATGTCTGACGGTGGAGGACTGCGCCTCAGGGAGCTGAAGACTCCTCTCCATTTCCATGGCACCGCCAGTCTCCAGAGCCAGGCCATGGTACTGGACCAGTGCTGGGAGTGAGAGGCATCGCTCCCTTGGCAATCATGTATTTTGGAAGTTCATGGCAATTATTAAGCCATGAATGCTGGAATCAGACAGACTTAAACGCAAGTCCTAGCGCCACCACATATTAGTTGTACGTCCTTAAGCAATCTTCTTAATGCCTCTTTGCCTCATTTTACTCATTTGTAAAATAAGGACAGCACCACTCCCTACAGTATTGAGTGTGATGATTAACTGGTAGGACACTTAAAGCACTGAGCACAGAATAAATGATGGCCCGTCCATACAAAGAAACGGAGTAAAAGTGTGCTTGCTGGCACTTCCTGGCACAGAAAGACATTCGCAATGCTTTTGACAGAATGCAAAATATCCAATTTTGTAAATGGATATGGAAAAAATAGTTCAGAAAGTTATAAATGATTATTTCTGACAGGTGTTCTTTTATTTTATTCTTTGAGCTCATTTGCATTTTCTCATTTTTCTACAATGAATAATATATTACTTATAAAAAATAAAAATTAAAGGGTTTCTATTGCAAAAAGGACAGCACATGGTAAGTGTACAAGAGTTTTTAGCTATTAATACAATATTAACTTTTCTAAGGGCCTAGAGAGAAAAGAGCAGGAAGCTGCTGCCCTGGGATTGGAACTTAGTAAGGATACCCTAAGACATTTACAGGAAATCAAATAATGCCAGAATGGATGGAAATAGGGGCACAGAGGAAAAAGAATAAGAAAGGAAAGAGAAGAGGCAGAGGAAAGAGTGGGAAATTGCAGCAGGTGCATTAGCCTGAGAATCATTTGAGAGATTCCGCAGTAACTGCATTTTGAGGGGTAAACTGCAGGGCCGAGGAGTCAAGAAGGGGTGGAAAAATGTCAAGGCAGGCAAGCATTTCTGTGCCCATAAAGCAATCACCTTGTCATTCAGCTGTTTATGGCACGATTTCATGACAAGAGGGTAAAAAAATAAGTCAATCCTTGGTGAAAAATAAAAAAGAAATGGAAACAATCCAAAGAAATACATATATCAGCCTAGGACTGTGGAGGAAATAATACATACCTAAGCACCTAGCTGACTGCCTGGAAAAGGTAGTGGTAATGGGGGAGACTGTGTAGGTATATGTGCACACAAATTTTCAAATGTGAACCAGCCGAGGAGAGGACACTGGCAAACAGGGAACAGTTGTAGCTCAGAGATTAAGTGCCTGATTCCAATGTATGCAGTCCCAGGTTCAATCCCTGGTACCGCCTAAAAATAAATAAATAAAAATAAAATGAAATTTTAAAAATATATTGGCAAAGGCTTAAATGCCCATAGAAAAAAGTTAAATAAATTATTGTATAATCATAGCAGCTAGATATAGTCACAGAAACATGGAAAGGACTTCAAAAATACTGTAAATTGAGCAAAGGGGGCATTAGAAAGTATTATTGCAATGAAATCTGAATTATATATATTTAACTAATAATGCAAAGGAAAAGGATTGAAGGACCCACAGAAAATTTTAGCAATGGCTGCTTCTGATGAGAACTGTGTAAATGAGAAGGGTTAAGGAAGACTCACGCTTCTTTTTTTTTTCAACTCTACATTTGGTCTTTAGTATAGTTTCTTTTATTTTTTACAATAACATATTTGCATTACTTGTATCTTTCCTTTCCCTTCCCTTTCCCTTTCCCTTTCCCTTTCCCTTTCCCTTTCCCTTTCCCTTTCCCTTTCCCTTTCCCTTTCCCTTTCCCTTTCCCTTTCCCTTTCCCTTTCCCTTTCCCTTTCCCTTCTTTTCTTTTCTTTTCTTTTCTTTTCTTTTTTCCTTAGGAGGTACCAGGGATTGAGATTGAACTCAGGACTTCGTACATGGGAAGCAGGGGCTCAACTACTGAGCTACATCCGCTTCCCAATGAGAATCAGTTTTTGTTTGTTTGTTTTTAAGAGGTACTGGGGATCGAACCCAGGACCTTGTACATGGGAAGCAGGCACTCAACCACTGAGCTACATCCGCTCCCCTTGTATCATTTTTAAAATGGAATATTTTCATCATTAAAAGATGAAGAGGGAAGCGGCTGTGGCTCAATCAGTAGGGCTCCCGTTTACCATATGGGAGGCCCCGGGTTCGGTTCCTGGGGCCTCCTGGTGAAGGCAGGCCCGCCCGCACGGCGTGGTTAGCTGACCCAGCGAGCGCAAGCAGCAAGGGGGGGATAAATGAATAAATAAATAAAATCTTTAAAAAAAAAAAAAAAAAAGATGAAGAAACAAAATTTGAATGTATTTTATTCCCTGCTTCTCTTTCAAAGAATTTAAATAGGTACAGAACCCACTAAACTTTCAAAACATAAAATAACATTTTTTTTTTTACAATGAAGAAAAGAAAAAGAACAGTAAAAGAAGAGGGAATGTTCACCCATGTTTCCCTTAACAGTGTCTACAAAGGCACCTTCATCTATTAAAACTTCTGAAAATATCTGTAAGTCCTTCTTCATTTTGTGACTGGGATGGGGGGTTACCAAGAAATAGGATGGTTTCCTGGCTAAAATACTTTTTTTTATTCAAAACTTCTCCCAAACAATGTACACATAGTTATTCTTCCTCTAGAGCCATGGCTCTTGACAGGGGTGATTTTGTTCCCCAGGGGATATTTGGCAATGTCTGGAGACATTTTTGGTTGTCACAACCATGGGGTGGGGTGCTCCTGGCGTCTAGTGGGTAAAG
This sequence comes from Tolypeutes matacus, assembly GCA_026826555.1. Taxonomy (NCBI): domain Eukaryota; kingdom Metazoa; phylum Chordata; class Mammalia; order Cingulata; family Chlamyphoridae; genus Tolypeutes; species Tolypeutes matacus. The sequence goes on from JAKSZT010054079.1 coordinate 249,849, forward strand.
GCCAGGGATGCTGCTAAAGCATCTGAGAACAGGACAGCACCCACAACAAAGAATCATTCGGTCCCAAATGTCAACACTGCCAAGGTTGGGAAACCTGCTCTAGATCTAGTCCTACTTTAGCACTGTTTTAAATATTCAACAAATAATTTTCAAAACTAAAAAAAAAAAAAAAAAAGAAGAAGAAGATATATTACATTAAAATTATTATTTTATATGTGTAATTATAATAAAAAGTATGGACTTAAAATATGGGCTTCATAGTCCTAAAAATACAAGTTAGAACCCTGGTCACCAACTTTGTAAGCATGAACAAATTACTTAAACTTTCTCCTTCCATTTCCTCATCTGCAAAATTGTGACTAAAAGGTAAACTTCTTAGGATTAGTGTGAAAATTAATTAATTAAATCTCAGCTCCCTGCCTACTACCTGATAGGCACATGACAGAAACTCAATGAATATCAGTTCCCACCCTTCTCCTATTCACTCTCCCCCCTACTATCAGTCCCAGCTAGGCCCTATTATAGTCATGGTCTCATCTCAGAGATTTAGGGCCCAATTCCCCCAGAGCACTCATGGAGGGTGGAAGGTACTGAGGGGAGGACCCACCTTGGTGGTGATCCTATATGTAATGTAGGTCTCCATCGTGCAGACATGCTTCTTGGGATCATCAACCGTGACAAAGAGGTCTCTGGTCTCACCGTCAACATCATCATCGAGCTGAAGTCTGTTGAGAAGGGAAGATGAAGAAGCTGGGCTTGAGGTGCCTGCTGGAGTACCGCCATTGGGCAAAATGAGATCCTAAAAGAAAAGAAAAAAAAGTTACCTTAACAATTTAAATGAAAAGACACATCTGGAAAATATCGGCAAAACTAGCTGGTTTAGCCAAGCGAAGCAGCTCCCTCAATACACAAATAACTCTCAAAAAGTCTGAAGTTTCTGGTGAACAAGTCTTTTATGACCAAGAGAAGCTATCACAGTGCCCTCCACCGAATCCGTGGTGATTTAACCTTCTAGCAAACTGTGGAGGAACCAACACAAGCAAATAGTTCAGGGACAGAGACACAATAGACCCACCATCCTCAGAATTTGACAGAAAAGGAACTCTGCTGAACTCACCACACTCTCTGTTTTTCCTCCTTCCCCAAGACCACCTCCATGTACCCAGGTGAACATTTGGGACTTAACCCCTCTTAAATACTTAAACATTCAAAAAATAAGTCATCACTAAGAGACAACTCAGCATTACGTGCCTCCTGACGGAAGTCCATGCCACCACCTGTGAAGTATGCTTGCCAAAAAAATGGAATCTGAATCCTGAACAAGTCTCTAGATACACTACCATTTACAGAAAACAGAGAGCAGAGGGGAATATGTTAGACAATATGAGGATGATGCAGTCAACAAAATTCATACTATGAGAGTAAATAAATAAATCGCAAGGAATTTATTTCTTGAGTGAATAAATTGCAAGGATAAAAGACCCAGAGATAGAAGAAGCACTTAAAGATGAAAGGAAACTTAAGAGATATATCAACCAATTACATGAGATCAACCTTACTTAAATCCTGATTAAAACAAAATGTAAAAAGAAAAAGATTTTGGTAGCCAGGGAAGTTTGGATACTGATTAGTTATTTGATGATATTAAGGAATCATTAGGTGTGATAATTGAAGTGGCATACTTTTACAAAAGCCTTCTACTTTTAGAAATATATACTAAAATGTTTAGAGATGAAATGATAATGATGTCTGGTACTTGCATCAAAATAACTCAGGACAGGTGGTGCTAGGTGGGGACACAGATGACACAAGATGCCCATGAGTTGATAATTGCTGAAGCTGGTACTTGGGGGTTAATTATACAGTTCTCTCTTTATTTGTATATGTTTAAAATTTTCCATAATAAAAATGTTTGAAATAAAGGAGTGTCAAATTCTAGAGAAAAAAAATGGAAATATTTAAAATTATAAATATTTATCTTAGTAAGAATAAATCATGTCTCTACAATATAATTTTTTTTTTTTTTTTTTTTTTAAAAGAGGGGTAGCTGTGAAATTTAAAAGGCCCAGGGCCTTGATCAGGAGTGCAGGAAACATTTCTGACTTGTGGGCCGTCAGATCACAGGAAGGCACTTTCCTCGGAATTCTCTCTCCTAGCTAGCCTAGTCGAATAAGATCCAGCCCCTAGACCAGAGAATACAGGGAAACGGGCAGCCAACCTGGCAGTCATATCCATGAGGTCCAGCTCATCTTGGGAGAGCTGGGAAGAGGGCTGGGACAGGGCAGAGGCTCTGCAGCACAGCCTGGCGTCAAGGGCAGTGTCACCCAAGTTGGTGGGAGACAGAAAGTACACAAAAAGGTCCCTTCCTTTGCCTCCTATCTCCATTGACCAAAGATAATTTCATCACATACTTACTTATGCAATGTCAAAAGAAATTTTTTCTAATTACTGAAAATGTACCGTTTTCACAGCAAGTAATTATGGGAGCAGATCCCCGCTCTTCCCATTTCTCTGCTATGTCTCTGACTTTCTCAACACACTGATACTACGGGCCCTGCAGTGGTGACACCCCAGCGTCTGGGGATCTGATAGGGGGCATCTCAGAGATATCCAGCATGTCACCCTGCTAGGCACTGCAGGGGTCCCCCTTGCACTTTAGCAAATACTTGGCTCTACTGCACAAAAGAAAGAATTCAAAATCACAGTCAGGTAAGCCCACACCAGCTCAGAAGGCCATTCCCCACACGCGCTTGGACTGGCTGCAGCAGCCTCTTTCTCACCACTCCCCACATGCGTTCTAGGCACCGGTTCCCAGAGCCCACCATGCTGTAGTTCACCCCTCATCTTGGCTGGGAAAGCCCTCCCTCCTCTTTTTTTGCATGGAGGTCTCCAAACATCTCACAGGATCCTGCTTAAATACCCTCTCCTCTTGGATCCCTTTTCTGGCAGTTAGTCACCCCCTTCTCAATATTTTGAAGAAACCTCTATAGAAGCAATTTCCATCGTTTTAGTCATTCCCTTACATGTCTAACATACAAACCACTGTGAGTTCCCAGTGACTGGAGCTGTGCCTGGCTCATCTTTGTGTGTCATGCATATGATGTGACTGTAGCTGTCCATCTGTCCCCAGGTCTAGTAGTGACCCCAAGCCAACTCCCCTCACCTTTGCTCTGGGGAGCTCAACCAGTAACTCTCCAGAACAGCCCACACAGGGCAGAAATGTCCGGGCCAGTTACACAGTTCTCAAATCAGCTGTTAGAGCTTGGGGGAGGGGAGAGTCAGTCAGTCAGACCTCGTAGCACGTTCCAGATCCTTCCCGTGGGGCACTACACAACCAGGGAACACCCACAGCCCTCTCTGCAGGGTGTTATGTGGAATCCTGCTTGAGCATACGGGCGCTGCCCACAAGCTACAAACGTCACGTCCTAAGCAGTGATGCCCTCTCCTCGGCTCTCCACAGCACGCCTGTACACAGTGTTCCCATGTTCACGTCTCACTGCACCCCATGACAGCCTGGTGAGGTCTGTAGGACAAACATTGTCTCTAGAAATCAGGAAGTAGCTTCGAAAAGGTGAAAAAACCAGCTAAATGCACTGAAGCCAGGCACTGCTATGCCAGGGGTTGAACGCAGGATTGTGGCTTCAAATTCAGGGCTTACCAAGCTGCATCACCTTTGTGTGGCCATTTTCCCAGCCTAACACTGTTCCCTTTTGGGGTAATCATGAAGCTTCTGTTTTCAGAGCCAGTCAGGGAAAGCTAACCTTTTCCCTTAGCGTTTAAAATCCAAGTTACCCCCTAAATCAGGCGTTCTTAACAAGTGGTCCGTGAGCTTGAACTGAAATTCAAAAAAACATTACTCTTGTGGGGACGTGTTGGTGTGGGTGTGATATATTTATTAAATAATACACAGTACAGTGTGGACTTAGTAAGGGGTCCGTGGTTCTCACTTGACTGGCAAAGGGGTCCGTGGAACAAAAAAGGTTAAGAACCCCTGCTCTAAATGCTTTCCCCCAGGATATGGGCCCCATGAGAAACAACGGTGGAAGGAGGATAGGCCCACCTTGGGAGGAACAGGCAGGGGGGCGGTGAACTGAGTGACCCAGGCTCCCCGCACCAGAGCCCTAAGAGAAGGAGGCTCTAGAGCAGGTGTTACAGGGTAGCAGCCCCTTTAGGATCAATATGGATATCAAACCCCAGAAGCAAGGAAACTCTTGCTTCAACACAAAGGCTCCTGTTTGTTTTTGCTATCCGATAGCTCTCTACACTGCCGCCAAGGCACTCCTTTAAAATTGTAAATCGAAACAACCTGCTTCATTTACAATTTTACTCACCTGCTCAAAACTCTCAAGGACAGCCCATCCCGTTCAGAATAAGAGCCAAGCCCCCGCCTCAACCTGCGAGGCCCCACACCACCTGACTCTTATCGCTCTGACCTCATGGCCGACATTCTCCCCCCAAGTTCATCCTGCTGAATGTCTGGCCCCTGAACCAGCCGGGCTCACCTGGCCCTCTAGACCTTTGGACATGCCATTCTCCCTGGCTGGAACATTCCCCACCCCCACCCCCACCCCCCAGAGCCCTATGCAGCTGTCTCCTCTGGTCAAAGCATTCTGCTCAAATGATACCTACTCGGGCCACAAAATCTAAAAATATCCGTGCACATACCCCACCCCATCACTCTCTAGCCCCTTCCCTGGCTTTATTTTTCTTCACAGGACTTACCACTACCTGAAAGTTTATTATATCTTGATTGATTGATTGTCTCACTCCCCACGAGATCATTAAGGAAAGTGAATTTGCATCATTTTTAACCCTCAATACCATTTTTATTTTCAGCAACATTTAAGAGTCCACTGTGAGCCCAGCCACAGTCTATAAAGGGATGCAAGAACACTTGCAGACAAGTCAGCTCCATTTTTTAATATATTTGAGTGTGCTAATAGTGATATAGCACCTACCATGTTCCAGATTCAGTATGAAGTGTTTCTGTATATCAACTAATTCAATCCCATTACACCCATTTTATAATGAGGAAACTGGGGCCTAGAGAGGTAAAGAAGCTTGCTCAAGTCACACTCTTTCATGAGTTTACTGTAGCAACAGAGATCTACAGGAGCCCTTGTGAGGGTAATCACTATATGGCTGATAAATAAATGACAACTTCTCATTGCTCCAAAATATCAATTCTTACCATGCGGGTTTCAATTACAAGAGCATTTCTTTATCGCTCCCCCTTTTTATCTAGAAAAATAGACACAGAGCTGGGCTGTTCAGAGACCCCTCTGGTTCAAAGAATTTCAATTTTAAGACCCACCATTGTGGCCAACCAGCCACAAAGTAGATTACTAACCTAAATCACTGGCAAAGTTCTAGATTAGATTAAACAAATGGTTTATGAAAAGAAAGTAGTATACATTAGGAGCCAATATGGATTTAATAAAAACAAGTCACCCTCAAATCTTTTTTCTCTCTTTGATACTGTTAAAGGAATGTGGGCAATATTCTACTCTAGTTTCTGAGGAGCAGGTCAAAGCCTCTCAAGACATCCTCACAGAGATGGAGGTAGAGGGCGCTCGGAGTCTACAGACTGTACCTGACTGGCTTGCCTTAATTTACCTCCCTGGTGCCAGGCACACCACAGCGTGCCACACAAGCTGAACAGAACATGCTTCATGGTGAATTCTGTTGTAAAGTTCACTTTGGAGATTAAGTTCAAAGGGCTTGTCTCAAAAATGTTCTGTTCAAAACAGGTTCATAGCAGAGCAAAGAAATCGGGGTAAAACTTGGAAAAATCCCAAAGGCTCAATGACCTGGAAATGATCATGTTTACATTAGTAAGATAGAATATTACACCCTCATTTAAAAATTATAAACATGACTTCTAGATAAACTCTATGAATTGAGCACAAGTGTTTGCTTTTTTTCCCTCTACCCATTCCCCAGATAGTAAACAAGCTAAAGAATGGGAGAGAAAAGGCAGTGGGAAAAAAAAAAAGGAAAACCAGGGACTAGAGCTGTGTCGGTATTGGAAACTTGGAAAGGGTGCCATCCAAATGAGAAAAATGTCAAAGATTCTACTGGATATAAGTGGACACAACTAAAAACCAACCAAGAAGCATCTTTAACATATTCCTGATATTACCCAAGGTTAATAAGGTTACCTAAGAAGTAGAAAATGTCCAGAACTCCCCCATACATACCCTAATTTGGAAGTGCAATTGTCGGGGTCAAAGGTCAGCCATGGGATAAACACAAACCACCAGGGTCTCTTTTGCTTCTGTGAATAAGGGGGTGCCGAGTGCAGTCCGCTGCACTGAGCAAGGGTCACCAGCAGAGGTCACACTGCACAGCTCGGCTTTTTCTTGCCAGGTGAGGTAGGGATGCAGGAAAAAGGTCAAAGGAACACGAAGATTTCTGGGTCTGCCGCCCTGGGTGGGTCCACCAAGCACAAAGCGGGGTGTGCTTTGTACAAATTCTGAAGGGCTCTACCCAGATGGGAGAGCAGCTTAAACTAGAAGGAAGCCAGGCTACCCTGGGTCCAAGCACAGGGAGGAACCAGGCTAAGAGTCAGGACAGGACTGCCCAGAGCCCTGCTCCCTTCCTCCCCACCCGACTGCTAACAGCCTAAAATCCAAGAATACTGACAACATCAAGTGGAAGCTGAGGGGATCCAAGAATGTGCCTGTTCTGATGGGAGACAAAATAGCAGGCCTGAATTCCCTCATCAGACGCAAGAAAACCAAAAAACAGCTCTCCAGCTCATGTCACCTCATCATTCAGACACAAGAAAACTGGAAAATACACCCTGCCTGCACTGACTCATCTTTCAGATGTAAGAAGCACGGAGTCCTCCAAGCAGATAAATATCCATTTGAAACAGATTTCTCCCATACAACTAAACACTTTAGGCCACATCTGCTTTGTGGCTGCATTTAAAAAGGAAAAAAGGCCAAAAGAAAGTGGAAATAAAGAATTGAAAAATTAAAGCATGAATTAAAAACAGGAAAGAGCAGAAGTTATAAATAAAACCAAAATTTAAATTTTCCCAAAAGATGAATTAGAAAACTAAAACTAACAAAGCCTTACAAAATAGAAACAGAGGGGAAAAGGAGCAGGCAGTAACTCTTTATTTTTTTTTTATTTTTATTTTTTTTATTATGGGTAAAAATCAAAATTCTCACAATACATACAAACATTTGCAAAATGATATATAAATATATATGCATATATGTGTATTTGCTTACAAAAATGTTATATATATATATATATATACACATATATTTTAAGAGGTGCTTAGATTACCTAAAATATTACACGGAACCCACTGGGATTCCCATGTTGCCCACCTCCCACACCTCCCACCACATCCCACACAAACATCTCCCACAGTGTGGCCCACCAACCTCAATGAACTTACACATCCTGGAGCCTTGCCACCAACCATAGACCACAGTTCACACTGTAGACCACACTCTCTCCCACTCAGTTCTGAGTGGTGTGTGCTGATTTAAAATGGCCTACATCCATTGCCACAACAGTACTCAGGACAACCTCCAACTCCCAAAGAAACCCCTGTATTTCAACTGCTCATCCCCTCCCTACCCAAAAAACTGTCAAGTGGCCACTGGCTCCACCTCATTGTTATAATTTCTTGCATTGCAAGAATCACCATATGTGAGCAAGAGAATACCATCAAGTCCACTCTAGTCCATAGTTCTTCCCCCAATCCAGAGGCGACTGGGATGGTGATGTCCACTCCAACTCCAAGTGAGAGAGGGCTTATATCCCATGGATATGGTGGGTGGGATGATCCTGCCTGCAGATGCAGGCCCTCTCCATTCCCTGGGATGGCCATTTCCCATCGTTGTCTCCTCACCAGGTGACTTGGATGAGTCCATTGAGCTGTAGGGTAGGAGTTGCAGCTCCACCTAGATTTCATGCACACCTGGCACATAGGTAGGCGGGAGGCTCCAGTCTCTGGAAGTATACCTAAGAAACTCCAGCATCACATGTAGGTTTGAATAGAAGGGACTGGTGAACCATGTGCAGGGAGGACTTATTTGAGTCTAATTCTGTCACTCTCAGGAGCACAGATTCCAAAATAGAACCCACTGATAAGGCATCAGTCTCTGGGGCTATCCCCCCTTATATAGGACCAGGGTGTCTCCGGAGCTCTTAGGAACCCCACTGAGTGGGGTGATAGGCACTTAGATGTTCTATGAGCTCCTACTGAGGTGTGCGTAAGAGTTACCTCTGGGATGACCTCCCGACTCTCTTTGAAGTCTCTTAGCCACTTGAACTCATTTGTCTTTACCATTTCCCCCTTTTATTCAAGGTCTTTTTCCAGTTGTGTTGCCAGTTGGCACTTGGGAAAAGTTTTCAATTAGCAATAATCGTGCCTCGGATAAACCTCATTGGCTACGATAAGCAGTAACTCTTTAAAGTTTACCTCTATGCATGACTATGATTTATAAGGGTGTGCTATAAACAACGGTTTGCCAATGAACTTGGGAGTCTAAGTGAGCTAGATGGCTTTCTAAGAAAAATATATGGCCAAAGTGAAATTACGGAGAGGTAGAAAACCTGAACAAATAAGTAAGCACAGAACTGTTGTCAAAGAACTTCCACTAGGAGATGAGCTAGGCTCCAGCGATTTTATAGCTGGGCTCTAATGAGGACTTTCAGGGAACAAGTTCTATTTTACACAAATAGTCTAAGGCACACATAAAAATAGAGAAACCTTCTACATTATTTTATGAGGATTACACCTATATCTGATATAAAAATATTAGGACAACAAAGGAATTAGATATAAGTGTGAACTTGTTAATAAGGTAATAGCTAGTGATGTATTAAAGGAATTTTTTAAAAAAGAATATACCAGGATCCAGGGTGGTGGGAATGTGGAGAAGGAAGGAAAAATGCAACTGGTGTGCCCTATGGACTGTGGTTAACAGCAACACTGTATAAATGCCAAAGATGTACTGTGTTGATAATGGGGGGTATGGTATGGAAAAAGTGTGCCAACTGTACGCTATGGACAATGGTTGGTGGTAATGGTCTGATGATATTATCTCATAATCTGTAACAGATGTTCCAGGACAGTGTGGTGTGTTGATGGAGGGGTTTTGTTTGGGAATTCTGCACATGTGCATGATTGTTTTGTAAGATCACAACTTCTGTAATAAAAAAATATTTTAAACAAAAATAATAATAGGCTGGGTTGGAAGAAAAACACACCAAACGTAAGATATGGACTATAGTTAGTAGTAATGCATTGATGATATTCTTTCATAATTTGTAACAAGTGTTTCACAACAAAATGCAAGGTGGTGGTGGTGGGGTGATGTATGGGACCCCTGTATGATGTTATGCATGCTTGCTTTGTAAGTTTACAACTTTCACTATCTACTTATTGTTTATGTATATTCATGTATGAATGATATACTTCAATAAAATTAAACAAACAAAAAAAAGACTATGCCAGGATCAAATCAAACTTATTCCAGGAAAGCAAGAATGGTTTAACATTAGGAAATGTATTCATGTAATTTATTACATTAACTGATTGTAAATATAATCATTGTTTAAGATAATCAAGTCCACAACTACCAAAATGTCTATTGGAATATTCATTGGTAAATATCAGCCATTCCATTAAATCTCTAAGTAAAATTAAGGAATAAAAGAAAAATTCCTAAATACATTAAAGAATATTAAAGAAATGTCTAGAATAGGCAAATCCATAGAAGATGGAAAGCAGATTAGTAGATGTGAGAGGTGGGATGGAGGGGGAATGAGGAGTGACTGCTTAATTGGCACAGGGTTTGTTTTGGGGGCAATAAAAATGTTCTGGAATTAGATAGTAGTGATGATTGCACAACTCTGTGAATACACTAAAAACCACTGAACTGTACACTTTAAAATGATGAATTTTATGATATATGAATTACATCTCAATAATAATAATAAACAGCAGAAAACAATGTGAAACACTGGAGGCATATCTATTAAATGCAGAAGCAAGACTCCGATGCCTAGTATGATGCCGTTATTCAAAATTGTCCTGGAGATTCTAGGTAATGCAATGACGTAGAGAAGAACAGCCTAATATATACAGAGGACCCACCACATCACTTCATGGCCAGGGGTCAATTTCCACCACCACCCCCAAATTAATCTAAAATTTTAATTCACGTAATAGGGAGAAAATGTGTTTTAAGCATGTTAGAATGATAAATTTGAACTGATGTGAAATTACTTATTTAAATAACATTCAGTGAAAAAAAAGACACAGACTACATGGTAGATTGTTTCATCGTGCGTCCCTTTAAGAGGATTACACATTCTTCATGTTGCCAAGTCATGGAGGGAGGACACATCTCACTACCTTTGGGCTTGCCCATGTGACGTGCTCTGGCCAATGGCACATTAGTGAATATGACACACCAGATGGGTGCCAAAGTGTTAAGAGCCAGTGCATGTTTCTACCAGCTGTCTTGCTCTCTCTCTGCCTTGAGATAGCATGTCCTAAATGAGGGCTGCTCCTTCGAAATGGGAAGACATGTGGGAAACAGCCATAGTAACTGACTCACAGCCACCAACAAGTAATATGAGCTAGAAATCAAGGTTTGTATGAAACTTCTGAATTTTTTGAGTTATTACGGCAACAAAGTTGACTAGTACATGTAATTATAAATATATTTATATAATTTTCTTTTAAAATCTAGATGGGAAATAGTGATATAAACTGTATGGAATTTTAAGATGTAGGGATTTATTTTTTGTTTGTTTTCTGTAGCGTTATTCAAACATACTAGTGTGTCCCAAGTTTTGGGACCCTGCTTGCTTCTTAGTAGGAAGTTCAGTCACTCCGCCACCCCAACATCCCCATTTCAAATATTCTCCAAAGTCTCCCAAGGTTGCTTGTACAAGTATCTCCAAGTCCCGGAGGCCCACCAATCTGGTTTCTAGGTCAGCATCTTTCCTGAGCTGTTTTACGTTTTCCAACTTTGGATTCTGGACCATTACTTAAGAGGTAAAGACACTTCTTCTTTAGACATGGGTTAAGAAACCACCTGTTTCCAAGTTTTATTGGTAGGTTAATGAAGTTGTTTAGAAACTGAAAATGTTTCTATACCTTTTCTGTTAGAAAACTTGTCCTTCAAGTAAAATCCATCCCTTGGCCTGATGCAAAAGAACACCTTTCTAACAAGATCACAATGAAATCAAATGAAAAAGCCCAAGTCCACGTTCCTTGGCAAAGTTTCCAAAGTCTGTTATTAGTTTGTTTGTTTTTTTTAAAGAATCTTCAGACTAGTATTCACTTCCCCAGACATTCTTGTGATTCTTGGGAGCAAAGACTTTCCCCAACTCTCAGCTGAATTTAAACATGATTCCTTTCCATTCCTTCTAAAGAAGATCCACTCCTGAACTTCTGGAAAGATGGCGAACTAGTAAGACACAGGAATCTCTTCTCCAGAAAAATTGCTAGAGAACAGGCTGAAACAGCCCCGAAATAGATCTTCCAGGGTTTAGGACAGCAGGTGAAGGCTGCACACCACCCAGAGGAGAGAGGGACAAAAGAGGGAAATCGCGACGACAGAACCATGAGTTGGAACCAGCAGCAGCTGCTGCTGCCAGCACCCTCCCCCACACTCCTCTGGGCCTGCGACTACAGACAAAATGGGGCTCCAGGGACCTATCACTTACGGAAAGGGGAGAGGGAGGGACACAGCCTTAGGCTGACTCAGGTTCTGACCTGCAAATTTGGGCTGCGGAGCCCCACAGACCCTTCCACACAGTGGTTTGCCCTGGGAGTCTAGGAAGGACTGCAGAAATCTGACCCTCACAACCTCCCTCTCTTCTAGCCTGGACTAATTGTTGAGGACTCCACAGGAGAGGGGAGAGAGAGCCTGGGGCTGACCCTACTTTTGACTCCCAGGTTTGGTCTGCCCTGTCCCGAGAGCCCTTCCAGGCCAGGTGGGGCTGCGCTATTGTTTGCCTTGGAGCCTGCAAGGGGCTAAAGATATACAAATCTCCCAATCTCCTCCGCTATTAACAGGGACTGATTGTTGAGGATTTAGAGGACAGAGGAAATATATCCTAGCTGGGAAAAGGGAGGGGGCTGCCAGAAAAGACTGGAGAACTGTCTCAGAAAGTTTGAATTACAAGGCTCTTAGCCCCCAGACAGGAAGCTCTACCACATTGATCTGGTCTGTGTCACAACAAATACACTCCGACCAGGCATTGAATTGAGAGCTGCCAAAGAGCGCCATCTCCTGGCAGACCAAGAAAGTGCACATAAGAAAATTAAATAGGGGAGGCTTTTCCTGGCCTCTATTGCCTCCCTGCCCAAGGCCCTAGGAAATGACTCTACAACCAGTTACTGGGTCCAGTGCCCAGTTTTGAGCAACCAGCAGGACAATCCTAACAATCAACGTTGAGCCAAAAATCAAAGAGCTGTGGTAACTACCAGCCTCCTGCCACTAAAACCTTACAAAAGAGAAAGAGATAGAGCATCTAAGTAAAATACAACCTAACCAGATGCCTAAACACCAGCAAAAAATTACCAGCCAAACTTAGAAAATAGAAGACATGGCTCAAGAAAAAGAATACATCAAAGTCCCAGAAGAGATGCAGAATTTGAGAGAACTAATCAGTGAAACGAGCACAAATTTCTAAAATCAAATTAATGAGATGAAAGACAATATAGTTAAAGAGATAAATGACATCAAGAAACATTGAGCGAAAGAAGAATTTGAAATCCTGAACAGAAAGGAATGGAGTACAAGGGAATGAAAGACACAAGAGGTGAAGTCAAAAACACATTTGAGGCATACAACAGCAAACTTGAAATGATAGAAGGAAGAATAAGTGATACCGAAGACAGAGCAGCTAAAATTGAAGAGAGAAAAGAATGGAAAAAATTCAGCAGGGGCTCAGAGAGTTGAATGACAACACAAAACACAACAACATACGTGTCATGGGAGTTCCAGAAGGGGAAGAGAAAGGAAAAGGGGCAGAAAGAGTATTTGAGGAAATAATGGCTGACAATTTCTCAACTCTCACAAAAGAAATGAACTTACATGTCCAAGAAGCACACCGTACCCCAATGAGAATAAATCCAAATAGACCTATGCCAAGACACCTACTATTTAGAAAGTCAAATGTAAAAGATAAAGAGAAAATTCTCAGAGCAGCAAGAGAGAAGCAAACAATCACATACAAAGGACGTCAGTAAGACTTAGTGCAGATTTCTCTTCAGAAACCATGGAGGCGAGAAGACAGTGGTATGATACAATTAGGAAACTGAAAGAGAAAAACTGCCAGCCGAGAATTCTTTATCCAGCAAAACTGTCCTTCAAATATGAAGGTGAATATAAGATATTCACAAACAAACAGAAATTAAGAGAGTTTGAAAAAAAGAATCCACCTTTGCAGGAAATATTAAAGGAAGCCTTAGAACCTGAAAGAAAAAGACAGGAGAGAGAGGCTTGGAGGAGAGTATGGAAGAAAGAAAAGCAGAAAGGATAACCAAAAGAGTAAAAAGAGAGACAAAAATAAGATGACATATGAAAACCAAATAATACATTGGAAGAAATAAATAGTGCATTTTCAGTAATATCATTGAATGTGAATGTATTAAATTCCCCAAGCAAAAGATACAGGCTGACAGAATGGATAAAAAAACATGAGCCATCTAAATGCTGCTTACAAGAAACTCACCTGAGACCCAGGGATACGAACCGGCTGAAAGTAAAAGGTTGGAAAAAGATACTCCATGCGAATAGTAAACAGAAAAGAGCAGGGGTAGCTATACTAATATCAGACAAAACAGACTTTAAATGCAAAAAAGTGATAAGAGATATGGAAGGTCATTATATATTAATAAAAGGGACGATCCTCCAGGAAGATATAACAGTCATAAATATCTACGCACCTAACCAGGGTGCCCCAAAATATATGAGACAAACTCTGGCAAAACTGAAGGGAGAAAAAGACATTTCTACAATAATCGTCGGAAACTTCAACACCCCTCTCACATCATTAGATAGAACAACTAGACAGAAGATCAACAAGGAAACAGAGAATTTGAACAATATGATAAACAAGTTAGACCTAACAGACATATACAGAACATTGCATCCAAACTCAGCGGGTTATACATTCTTCTCAAGTGCCCATGGATCTTTCTCCAGGATAGACCACATGTTAGGTCACAATACAGCTCTCAATAAATATAAAAAGATTGAAATTATATAAAGCACCTTCTCAGATCATAATGGAATGAAACTAGAAATCAATAACAGACAGGAAAAAAGTAAATTTGCAAATGTGTGGAGACTGAACAACACACTCCTAAATATTCCGTGGGTCAAAGAAGAAATTGCAAGGGAAATCAGTAAATATATTGAGACAAATGAAAATGAGAACACAATGTATCAAAACTTATGGAATACAGCGAAGGCAGTCTTGAGAGGGAAATTTATAGCCCTAAATGCCTAATTAAAAAACAAGAAAGAGCTAAACTCAAATATTTAACTGAACAACTGGAGAAACTAGAAAAAGAACAGCAAACCAATCCCAAAGCAAAAAGAAGGAAAGAAATAATAAAGATTAGAGCAGAAATAAATGAAAATGAGAACAGAAAAACAATAGAGAAAAGCAACAAAACCAAAAGCTGGTTCTTTGAGAAGATCAATAAAATTGACAAACCCCTCACTAGACTAACAAAGAAAAAAGAGAGAAGATGCAAATAAATACAATCAGAAATGAAAGGGGAGAAATTACAAATGACCTCACAGAAATAAAAAGAATCATAAGAGGATATTATGAGAAACTATATGCCAACAAACTAGACAACCTAGATGAAATGGACAAATTTCTAGAAACTCATAACCAATCTACACTGACGCTACAAGAAATACAAGAAGTTAACAAACCAATCACAATTAAGGAGATTGAATCCTTCATCAAAAATCTCCCAGCAAAGAAAAGTCCAGGACAAGATGGCTTCATAGGTGAATTCTACCAAACATTTCTAAAAGAATTAACACCAATCCTGTTTAAACTCTTCCAAAAAATTGAAGAGGAAGGAAAATTACCCAACACATTTTATGAAGCCAACATCACCCTAATACCAAAGCCAGATAAAGATTCCACAAGAAAAGAAAATTACAGACCAATCTCTCTCATGAACATAGATGCAAAAATTCTCAACAAAATACTTGCAAATCGAATCCAACAGCTTATCAAAAGACTTAAACATCACGACCAAGTGGGATTTATTCCTGGTATGCAAGGCTGGTTCAACATAAGAAAATCAATGTAATACACCACATTAACAAATTGAAGGAAAAAAACCACATGATCATCTCAATAGATGCAGAAAAGGCATTCGACAAAATCCAACATCCTTTTTTGATAAAAATACTTCAAAAGATAGGAATAAAAGGAAAATTCCTCAATATGATAAAAGGCAAATATGAAAAACCCACAGCCAACATCATACTCAATGGGGAAAGGTTGAAAGCTTTCCCTCTAAGATCGGGAACAAGACAAGGATGCCCACTGTCACCATTGTTATTCAACATTGTACTAGAAGTTCTAGCTAGGGCAATTAGACAAGACAAAAAAATTAGAGGTGTCCAAATAGGAAAAGAGGAAGTAAAACTGTCACTGTTTGCAGATGACATGATCCCGTACTTAGAAAATCCTGAAGTATCTACAACATAGCTACTTGAACTAATAAATGAGTTGAGCAAAGTGGCAGGATACAAGATCAACACGCAAAAATCAGTGATGTTTGTGTACACTAGTACTGAATAACCTGAGGAGGAAATCAGGAGGAAAATTCCATTTTCAATATCAACAAAAAGACTCAAATACCTAGGAGTTAATTTAACCAAAGAAGTATAGGACCTATATGCAGAAAACTACAGAACAATGCTAAAAGAAATTTTAAAAAACCTAAACAAATGGAAAGACATTCCGTGTTCATGGATTGGAAGAAAAAATATCGTGAAGACGTCAATCTTACCCAAACTGATTTATAGATTCAATGCAATACCAATCAAAATCCCAACCGCTTACTTTATGGAATTAGAGAAGGCAATTACCAAATTCATCTGGAAGGGTAAGTGCACCCAAATAGCCAAAAGCATTCTAAAAAAGAAGAGCAATGTGGGAGGAATTTCACTGCCTGACCTTGAAACATAATACAAAGCTACAGTGGTCAAAACAGCATGATAGGGAAGCGGCTGTGGCTCAATCAGTAGGGCTCCCGTTTACCATATGGGAAGCTCCGGGTTCGGTTCCCGGGGCCTCCTGGTGAAGGCAAGCCCGCCCGCACGGCATGGTTAGCTGACCCAGCGAGCACAAGCAGCAAGGGGGGGGGTAAATGAATAAATAAATAAAATCTTAAAAAAAAAAAACAGCATGATACTGGCATAAAGATAGGTACATTGATCAGTGGAATAGAATTGAGAATCCAGAAATAAACCCTCACCTATACAGTCAACTGGTTTTTGACAAACCTACCAAGCCCACGCTAATGGGGAAAAAACAATCTCTTCAACAAATGGTATTGGGAGAACTGGATATCTATAACCAAAAGAACGAAAGAGAATCCCTATCTCACCCCCTATACAAGAATCAACTCAAAATGGATCAAAGATCTAAATATAAAAGCCAGGACCATAAAACTACTAGAAGAAAATGTAGGAAAACATCTTCAAGACCTTGTAGTAGGTGGTGGTTTCTTGGACCTTACACCCAAAGCACGTGCAACAAAAGAAAAAATAGATAAATGGGACCTCCTCAAAATTAAACACTTTTGCACCTCACAGGACTTTGTCAGAAGGGTGAAAAGGCAGCCAACTCAATGGGAAAAAATATTTGGAAATCACATATCTGATAAGGGCTTAACATCCAGGATATATAAATAGATGTTACAACTCAACAATAAAAAGACAAACGACCCAATTAAAAAATGGGCGAAAGACTTGAATAGACATTTCTCCAAAGAAGAAATACAAACGGTAAAAAAACAAATGAAGAAATGCTCAACATCACTCATGATTAGGGAAATGCAAATCAAAACTACAATGAGATATCATTTTACACCTATCAGAATGGACACTATTAGAAAGACAGAGAACGTTTAAGTGTTGGAGAGGATGTGGAGAGATAGGAACACTTCTTCACTGTTGGTGGGAATGCAGAATGGTACAACCACTATGGAGGACCATTTGGCAGTTCCTAAAGAAGTTGAATATAGACTTGCCATGTGACCCTACAATACCACTACTGGGTATATACCCAGAAGATCTGAGAGCAGTGACACGAACAGACATCTGCACACTGATGTTCACAGCAACATTATTCACCATTGCCAAAAATTGGAAACAACCCAGGTGTCCATTAACAGATGAATGGATAAACAAACTGTGGTCTATTCACACGATGGAATATTATGCAGCTGTAAGAAGAAATGAAGTCGTAAAGCATATGGCAATATGGATGAACCTGGAGGACATTATGTTGAGTGAAGCAAGCCAAACACAAAAGGACAAATACTGCATGAATGCGTTACTATGAACCAAATATATTGTGTAACATATTGTTTGATTTGGGAAGCGGCTGTGGCTCAATCAGTGGGGCTCCCGTTTACCATATGGGAGGCCCCGGGTTCGGTTCCCGGGGCCTCCTGGTGAAGGCAAGCCCGCCCGCACGGCGTGGTTGGCTGACCCAGCGAGCGCGAGCAGCAAGGGGGGGATAAATGAATAAATAAATTTAAAAAAAAAATCTTAAAAAAATAAAAATAAAAAAAATTATATGTATCCATTACATTTAATTGAGAAATTAAAAAAAAAAAAAAAGAAGATCCACTCCAAGCACATAATAAATACCTAATATATGTCAGCCAAAGTGCCCAACACAGGGCTACCAAACTAAATGGGGTATGACACCTGTGTGTAAATAACTCAGTCTAATTGGGATCATAGCCATGAAAACCTCTAACTACAACATAATGCAATATGGATTACAATAGAGTTCCCTGCAATAGGAAGGAGAGCAAAGGGTGTTGGGACAACTTAAAAAAGAAGAATTAGAATGTGCCAAATGGAAAAATAAAGCTGGGGGAGAGCTTGATTTGGACATTCCTAGCTGAGAAGTCACCACCATTAAATGAGACGTATTTCCAAAAGCTTGTCCCTCATTGAATGACAACTGAGACCCACAACACAAAAATTTTGCTTCTGATGCCAGAAAAGTATCTACATACCATCCAGAGGACTCAAAAGCCCCAAAAGACATTTCTAAAAAGTGTGGTTAAACCTCACCAAAGGCACAGATCCAACGAGAATATGACTCTACCTGAAACCCTGCTGTCTTTTCTGCCCACCTTGACACTGTTCTCACGATCCGGCCAACTGAAAGCCCATTAAGCTAAATACAGCCTTCCTCCACTGATACTTCTACACCAAAATCACACAAGGATTTGGGTTAAAAAAAAAAAAAAAAAAAATCCTCCGAGATCATCCAAGTGATTTGTGTTACATATAAGGAAAAAGCTTAGAAGTAACATGCATGAGGTCCCTCAAGTGTATGCAAGGAACCCAGTCTTTGGTGTCTCATCCAGGGCTGTGCCATGCCAAGACCCAGACGCTCCTCCTTAAGTCTCAGATAGGAAGAAGGTGGGTGGTGTAGACAAACAAATAAAGAGCTCTGCAGAGACTAGCTGAGAACAAATTACGAGATGTAACTATGAGATCAACAGAGGATAAAGGAAGGTTTCATAAAGACTGTGATGTTAACATTTTGTTAACTAAGGGGTTCTCATTTCTAGGCTCCTCCCTCCTCATACATTCTTCCCTTGGAGAACCAACCCAGCTCACTCTCAGGATGCAACTATGGCCTCTCCAACAAGGGCTGTCCAAATTAACAAAATTAACCTCTTCAATCCTGGCCTCTATTCCCCACTTTAGGCCTTTTATAGAGTTAAACTTCCACTACCTTTTCCAAAAAGACTTCCCTAACCCACCCCATCCACTCTGATCTTTAATGTAAGAAAGAGCAAGGAAGGAATATCTGGCTTTAGAATCCAAATGGGCTTGAATTCTGGTTTTGCTCCTTGCAAAACCAGAATTTGGTCAGGCTACATGACCTGAGGCCTGTTACTCAATCTCTCTGAGCCTCAGTTTCTTCATCTCTGAAGGGGAGGATGGATTAATGAAAACACATAATGTGCCTAGTACAATATGTTAATAAGTACTAGTTCTTTCCCACCCTTCACCTAATACTTCTTAGCTGTTTCCATCATTCATCTTATAAAACTTTTGGTTCTACCTTGTTTTAGGGGCCACCACCTGACACAGTGCTACAGACATAAAATACACACATTCTGTGATGAAACAAGTCAAATGCCTATGGAAAGTTAAAGGGATGGGCATTTATGGTTTTCAAAACAAAGATCCAGAAGAACAAACTAGGCAGAGCTGAATAAGTATTAGGTGACCAAATACTTGTTGATTAATTCTCACCCCAGACTGAATCTTCTCAAGGGCAAAAACCACTCAAAGAGAGGAACAGAACAGGGCAGGACTCAAGATTCAATGGAGATGCCTAGTGGTCCCTGGGCAGTCCGCTCTCACAGCCCACACCTCTCAGGTGTGCTGACAAAGCAAGACTACAAGCATCTTTGCCTCAAAAATTATCTACAGCTCACCATTCCTCTACAACAGGGACTCTTACTCTGGTATCCACAGGTATCTGAGGACCAAAATGAAAGTGCAAAATTTTACATGTGCACATGCAGATGTGAATCTTTTGTGGGAAAGAACCTATTATTTTTAGAGTCTCAAAAATACTGTGGGGGGGGGGGGAGTTAAGCACTACAGAGTCTAAACTTTTTCTCTAAATAAAAAGAGGAAATAGAAATATATTCCAATTTTCATGAGATACCTAAAAATTCAAATTTGACTTCCCCTCTAGTAGAATATTCTCACACTTAAAAATCTGTCTCACACACACATACACACACACACACACCTTTGGGGATGGGGATGTCCTTAAACCCTGAACTCAAAACTAAAACTAACCTGAGATGAGACTTTGCTAAATTAGAAGGAAATGTATGCCTACATCCAGATGGGTCACACATCCTTGGATAAAAAAGCTATCACTCCATCTTTTTTCTTCGTACAGGATGTATAAGATTCTCCCAGTACTAGTTTTGAGATATTAAACAATGGTGTGTTGATTCAGGAATCTGAAAAAGTAGCCAAAAACAGAGATGTTCTTCTGTGGAACTCCCCATGGCACCCTCTTCAGAAGGCTGAAGGATGCCCACCTGCTACCTTCAGCGCAGGTGTGTTCCCGGCTCAAGATGCACCCGGCCACCCAACTGCTCCAAGTCTAATTCCTGTGTCCTACCGACATGACTCAGCCTGGATGTGGGTTTTTTTTTGTGTGTGTTTTTTTTCCATTTCTAAAGTTAATTTACTCATTAGAAAAGAAAAAGGCACTCAGTCTGATCATAGTCCAAAACATTGAGGAAGAAAAGAAAAATCAGGAATAGGACATTCTAAGCCACTCAAGAGTTTCACAACTAAGTGACCAAACAAGGGCAGGAAAGCCAGAAGAAAAAAAAAGGCAGGAAGGAAGGACATAAGAGAAAAGGGACTTAACTTCATCCTGGTCACACTCTTGCCCTCTCATGTGGAAACCCTGAACTCAGAGGCAGAAAGGTGCTAGGCAAATAAAGGTGAGTAGTGAGGGTTTCAGACCATGTATAGATGCTGGGGGGTGGGGGTAGAGAAAGAAGAAGAAAAAACCCAAGGAATGAATGAGGGAAAACTTCTCACATCCTCATTTGCTTATGAACTATATGATGTGAAACAAAGTTGGAAAGGGGCACCTTCTGAGCGAAAGCTCGGCAGCGGCTGCGGGACGTGCAGCTGGGTGGAGAAGCCTGGAAGCTTGTCTTGGAGCCAATATGCAAGAAATCAATAAACAGCAAGGATTTCTGAAGATGCTTTTATTTACACTTCACACATGATAGAGAAAAATGCCAATGGTCCAAATGGAATATTATTATTTCTTAGTTAAGTTTGTCAGGGAGGGGGATGCTACTAGATTAAGGGAGAGCTAACTTTCCTCAAAGCCACTCCTCAGTCTAGGGAAATCTAGCTGAAAGACCATAGTCCTAAAGTATATATACAACTAACTATGTTTTATGTGCCTTTTTTCAAGTAATGAAAAAACTTGATTATGTCTCTATGAGATGACAGAGGGAATGGGATGAAATAATTATCATTCCTTATTTATTCTATAGACCAAAATACAGATATTTCCCAACACATGGAAGTTTTAAATAGCTTAATTACCAGGGTACTGTACTCCCTCAAACCACAAATTAGAAGATACAGAACATAAGTGAAAGCAAAATTTTTGTGAAGGACTTAAAAAATGATCCGGCCTCCCTTTAGCCTTAGTGAGCTGTGAAATACAAAGGCCTTAATTTTAATTTTGTACAATAGCTTTAAAAAAAAAAAAAAAAAAAAAAAAGCTAGGGAAAGAAAAATATATTAATTCATGTATTAATCTAAACCCACCCTTATTGCATTCACACGTTGTGCCAGGTACAGCTCTAGAGGAGGGAAAGAAAGCTAATAAGGAATTTAAGTGAGGAATCTAATCCTAGGGTGGAGGCGGGGGTATGGCAGAGACCCAGGATGACCAGGAAGGTGAGATAACGTGGTTAATATGTGAAAAAAGAAAAATCCACCGTACTAGAGCCTAGAAGAAAGTGAAAGTCACTCTGCCCTCTGAGGAAGGTGGTTTGGCCTGGACTTCTAGGATGGTGGAAGACCTGGGTTTAAACGACAGCTCTCGTTAGCTATCCTGCCACAGCCTACAGAGTTGAGTGGGAGAGAGTGTGAACTACAGTGTAAGCTATAGTCCACGCTTAGTGGCAATGCTCCCAAATGTGTTCATCAATTGCAGTGACTGTAACACACTAATGAAAGAAGTTGTTCATGTGGGCAAAAGTGGGAGGTCTGGGGAGTGGGGCATATGGGAATCCCTTAATTTTTTTTATGTAACATTCTTTGTAATCTAACTTTTAAAAATAAATAAAAATATATATTTAAAAAAAAAAAACTATAAACTGCTTTCCACAAAAAAAAATAAATAAAGGACGGCTCTCCTGCTAGCTATGAGGCTATAAGAAAGCCACTTAAACTCACACCTGAAAGAGGTGAGACCTCCCCATCCAGGCGGCTGGGCCGTACGGGATTGCTGAACGTGTCTGTGCAAACACGGTGACACAGTGAAGAGCCACTCAGAGGAAGAGAAGGGTGTCCCTGGCACCGAGTGTTGCGTCACAAGACTGCCCCGGGGTGAAGCGCAGAAACACATTTGGGGAATGGTCATCCTGGATGGAGCACGAGCCGGAACAGGGCCCGGAAGGAGATTAGCTCCTGACTCGGAGGGTTCTTAAACAACATGCTGAAAATTTTGAAGTGGACCTCACAGGCAATGGCTATGCTTTTAAGCAGGAAAATGGCCATCATATGTTTTTTTTTTAAAGACTTCAGAAAAAGCAAGTAGGGCAAATAAAAAGGAGAAGAAACAGGAGACAGAGAGAGAGGAACCAGTTAGGGAGCTATGCAATTGTCCAGGCTCCCCTCCCCCTAAAATGGTACCTGAACTAGGTAATGATGCCACAGAGAGGCAAGGACAAGACAAGAGATCGAGTGGCCTGGGAATACTCTGATGGATATTTCCTTGGTGGAAAAAAAGTCTCCACACTACTGGAGATCATGTTTCAAATACAGGTAAATTACAAAGGATTAGAAGTTGCTATAACTCTAGCAAAATCGAGTAAACTCTAGTTCAACAGCCTTGTGTATTGTCCTTAAGTCCACAGAACCCATCCTTAGGACAGAGGGCACATCCCACTTAGATGACTTGTTCAGCAAAGCCCGAAACTAAGGACACTGCATCTTTGACATTCTCTTATCCATGCAAGAGCTGCCTCCAGTGGGTCACTCGCCTTCAGCAACCTGCTTCAGATACCTGATTCAAGCCATTTTTTCCACTGTCACATGCCGGCACCCCTCACAGCAGAGATTCAGGTGAGGAATCTTGCACCAAAATCCATTTAAAGAGGCCAGACGAGTGAACAGCCCACAGGCTGTCATCACTGCCCAGTGCGACACCTGGCCAGACAGTTCTCCTTGGACCATCCAAGCTCACCCTTAGCAGAGGGGAAAAGGTGAGGGGTGGCCAGCTGAGCACCCTGAGAGCCTGGGCTAGGCATTTACTAGGAAGGGGAAGGGGAAGGGGAAGGGAAGGAAAAGAACAACAAAAAACAATCACCCCCCCAAACAGAAAACAAACCCCTGGGGCTAAGATTGATTACAGGACCTGAAGACGAGAGCCACACTTTTTACAGCAATCTACACATCCACCTCTAAGTCCAGGGAAGAGAAGAGAAAGAAATTAAGTTTTTAAAGCTCATATCTCTACCAGGCACTATGCAAGCCACTTCACACATTATGTCTCCTTTAACCCTTAAAACAACCCTGTGGGGGAGGGGAGCTCTTACTAGCAGGCCCCGGGAGGTCAGATGATGGGCCCAAGGTCACAGGTAGTAACAGGCAGGGTTTACCTGAAAGCCAGCCCCGAGACTAGGGCAGAGGCTAGGAGCCCTCCACCACCCGCCTCCCTGGTCACAGGAGCGTTCATTAGGCATGCACCCCTGCTGGACAAGAGACCCCACTTTCACGTTTGCACTTGCAGCATCTGGAGAAGTGCCTGGTCGCAAGCAGTCCTTTGTATGTGCTTCTTAAAGCAATGAAAGCCCTGATCCATCAGTGTCAAAGAAATAAATCAAGCCACTTCCCTCATTTTAAAAAGCTACCAGTTCCAGAGAAGTACCAGAAGCCATTAACAAACAACCCCCTTAGGCCATCAGCAATTCCCCATGGCCTCCAAAAGAATAAAATAAGCCCCTACCACAGTGTCTGCCCTCAGACATAAACCTGAGCAGTCAAATCCCATTGTGCACCACCATACATAGCTGGCTTTAATACACAGCATTAACTGCAGGTGTGGGGGGGTGGGGGTGGGGGTGTGTGTGCTAGTTCTCATCCCCAGAGAACTCTTGGGTAATACATATCCTATCCAGATGGCTTGATGACTGACTCACTCTGTCATTCCCCAAAGTGATGAACCAGATCTGAGATTTTAATGTATGATAACTATGGAACTTCAAATGGTAATAAAAGAATAGATGGTTCAATAAATGCTGATGGGAAACTTGGTTAATTACATACAAAACAATTAAGTTATATCCTTTGCGAAAGACAAATGCAAAAACAAATGTCAAGTCATCTAAAGAATTAAACGCAAGACTACTAGATGATGACTTATCTCAGGGACTGGCCCTTTTTCTGCAAAGGGCCAGAGAGTAAATATTTTAGGCTTTACAGGCCAACCCGTCTGTCTCAACAACTCCGTCTGCTGTTGTAATGTGCGAGCAGCCGGAGACAGCCGGCAAACAAATGAGTGTGTCTCTGTTCCAATAAAACTACATGGTGAAATCTGAATTTCACACAGCACAAAATATTCTTTTGATTTTTTTTTTCCACGAAAAAAAATAGTAATAAAACACCATTCTTAAGATTAATAGTTGCCAGAGGTTAGGGGTTTAGGGACTGGAGCAGGGAGGAGTGGGCCTGGCCAAAAGGGGTAGCAGGAGGGAGCCTACAGTGATGGAACAGGTCAGTATCTTGAATGTGGTGGTTACGGAAATCCAGTGACAAAACTGCATAGAACTAAACACACACACACACACACACGAGTGCATGTAAAACTGGTAAAATCTGAATAAGTTCTGTGGATTGTGCCAATGCCAATTTCCTGGTATTGAAACTGTAATAAAATCATGTAGGATTTTATCACGGGGTGAAACTGAGTAAAGGGCACCTGGGACCTCACTGTACAAATTTCTTTTTGCAATTTCCTACAAATCTATAATTATTTCAGAATAAAAAGTAAACAAAAAACTTTCTTAGCTCATAACTGTACAAAAATAGACAGATAGCCAGATGTGGCCTGTGGGCCAGGGGCTGCTGAACTCTGATTTAGATGAATCATATATGAGATTTTGTGGTTGGGAGACGCTTTCTAAACCGAAGCCAGAATCCATAAAGGAAAAGGCTGGCAGAGTTAACATTTTTTTTTCTCTATGGCAAAAAAGGCAATTAATAAAAGAATGAAAGGATAAAGAGCAAACTGACAAAAAGGATTTGAACACATAAAGCATTTCAAAAAATCAGCATTAAATAAAAGACAGAAGCCCAGTAGAAAACTGGATGGACAAATGATATAAATATGGTCAGTAAACCAAAAAAAAAAAAAAAACTGTTCATAAATTAGTAAACAAAATGAAAATGAGAACAAGATATTTCTCCCACCAAATTGTCGAAAGTTAAAAAGATCACCTCTGGCTCCAAAGCCATGCTGTTTCTACTACAGTACACTAACAAAACGATTTAGGACGACAACAAAATAAAAGGGCTTTTTAAAGCTCTGTTCAGAGCTGGAAGAGCAAGGAAGGACTTGTGAACAAGAAGGGAGAGTATGGCCTGGATAACAACCCTCTGATCACAGGGCTCTGTGCCTGGTTGCACTGCCTGAGCCAAAGAGAAAATACTGACAATAGAACTTTGCGACCGAACACTCTTGGGCCAGGCCTAAGTGTCATCAATGCCTACGCCGAGGACAGACACGCAGGATACATTTCCCACACCCATTTGTCTTCAATGACCCACGTGCTTTTGCGCTTTTCCTCTGTCAGTTGTGAATAATGGCAGATGGTAATACCCAGTGAATTTCACCTTACTGTGAAATCCAAGTCCAGGACGCAGACAGTCCTCAAAATCACCCAAGGACACAAACAGCAGCTGGCCAAAGGTGGTGCTGAAGCACAATGGTGTCACTCTTCCAAGGGAGGAGTCCACATACAGAATGCAGGAAGCCCATTCTTCTTGGGTTTTGGTGCGAAAAAATAAGATTCCCAAAGTGCAAGTAAAAAGCATAGAGATCTCCTTCCAGCTGCCATCAGTGAATACACACAGCAGGGTTTTTTTTTCAGGAAACTGGAATGCTTTCCTTAGACTGTGCCAAGCCTTTTTTTTTTTTTTTTTTTTAGGAGGTACGGGGGATTGGACCTGAGACCCCGTAGATGGGAAGTGGGTGCTCAACCACGGAGCTACACCCGCTCCCCACAGCCTTCTCTTCTTAAGCAAAGTTGTTTGAGGCTACGATTAGGCTTGCCCTCCCACCCCCACCCTGACTCTGCCTCCTTGTGCACACACGTGTGTGCATGCCTAGACACACACACAGAAGTGCACGTGTGGCCACACCAACATGTTCCCCAGCAGTGGTATGAAAACAAGTCTCACTGCTCAGGGAAAAACGTGGGCCTCCTCAAGGTGGACCCAGCTGAGCCCAACGTGCGCAGACTAGAAACCCAGCGCACTTTAGGCGAAGATCATCATCTTGGACATATATCCTGAAGACAAGCACGCGTCTGAAAGCATAAGGGGAGTACAATGGCAGGTAAACCTGCCCTTGGGACTGCTCCTTGCTGAGAGATTCCAGGCTTCCTCTCAGAGCTTCCATTTCCTCATCTGTAACATAGGGATAATAGTGCCTGCCTTGCAGAGTGTCAAATGAGAGAAAATCTATGAAGGCTCAGCCAAGCGCCTTCATCTGCCCTTACCCTTCAACACTGAGCATAATCCTTGTCTACATACTCACGACAGACTGAGAAGGAAAGAGAATAAATGACAAAAAGGGAAATGAATGAAGGAGAACAGAGAAGATCCAAAGAAGGAGCCCCATAATGGAGCTGGTAGGGCCTGGTCTTCCCCTAATGCCGCTAACCCTTGAAGAAGAACTAAGCCTCCCATGGATATGCCCTTGGAGACAGAACCCACTGAAGGTTCTCACAGGCCAGGGAAGGCCAAGAAGTCACAAGATTTTTTTTTTTTTTTTGAGGTCTGAGAGATATGGAGAAATCAGACCATGCAGGGCATTATAAGACATGTTTACAGTTCTAGGTTTTATCCTCAAAGCATGAGAACCCATGGAAAGTTTTGTTAGATTTTTTTTTTTTTCAGATTTTTTAAAAACAAATCAATTTTATTGATACATAGTAATAAGGCATACAATTCATCCAAGGTGTACAATCAATGGCATTTGGCACAATCACACATAGTTGTGCATTCATCACTTCCATCATTATTAGAGCATTGTCATTATTTCAATAATAATAATAAACAAAAAACAGACAAACAAAATTCCTCACCTCTCAATTCGCTATGTTTCCCTGCTGTACATATCTGCTATTTCTGACTATTCTTGCACAATTATTTGTTTGTTTATTAAGCAGTTTTATTGAGATATATTCACATACCATATGATCTATCCAAAGAGATTCACAGAATTTGAAGGTAGAACATACCTTTGCTATAGTTTCACCCCCCCATCACATGTGCCAGCATCATCCAATTACTTGCCAATCCCAATCCAGCAGCAGATCCCGCAAAGTCCTGTGAGCTCTCACACATACCTCCGTTTCTTTGTACGGGATGTTTCCTCTCCCTAGGATGCCTCTTCCTCCTTGTCAGCTAGCTAATGTCCATATGCGCTTCAAGATTAAGCTCCAAAGTTACCCCCTCCATGATGCCCTCTTTTCAACTGACCTCCCCACACCCACACCTACACCCTGCCCCCCCCCCGGCCACCATCTCCACCTGTCCATTCTGGTTAGGTTAGATACACTCCATTCCACTCCCATCATGCCCTGCACCTAACCCTTTCATAGCTCTTATCACATGCACTGTCATGGACTGCTTACAGGCCTGACTCTACCACTGAACCATAAGGTATGAGAAGCTATGGAGCTGGTATCAGTGACCTTTGTATCTCCAGTATGGTCTGTGGCAGTTTGTATTTTTTAAAGGATGGCCATAACAATATCTCCCATCCCACATGCTTATCTGCAATGTGACCCAGCCGCTTCCCCATCAAGTGATGAAATCCATCTCTCCACCTCATTGAATTTAGGCAGACCCTATGTCTGCTTTGACCAATGGAATATGGCAGAAGTGATGCTGTGTCAG
Source organism: Tolypeutes matacus (assembly GCA_026826555.1). Classification (NCBI taxonomy): domain Eukaryota; kingdom Metazoa; phylum Chordata; class Mammalia; order Cingulata; family Chlamyphoridae; genus Tolypeutes; species Tolypeutes matacus. Next base: position 278,054 of record JAKSZT010054079.1, read on the forward strand.
TTCTGGGAATAGCCCTTAAATGGCCCAGCAGCTTCCATTTCCTGCCTCTTGGATTGCATTCTTGGGACACGCCCTCCAGGAACCCATCCACTATGCTCTGAGAAGCCCAAGCCACGTGGCAACGCCACGTGTGGGCACTGCCAGCCAAGAGCGAGTCATCTTGGGCATCCAGCCCGGTTGAGCCTTCAGAATAGCTGCATCCCCAGCCAACAACTGACTCCAGCCACATGAGAGACCCCAAGCAAAAACCACACAGCTAAGGCCAGTCAATCCACAGAACCATGAGAGAGAAGAGGAAATCTGTACTTTAACCTACTTAGTTTTGGGGTGGTTTGTTAAACAGCGGTAGATAACCAGAACAATGTCTGCCTAGTGTACAGGGCACAAAATGAAACAAAGAACAATCAAATCAGCTCTGACCTGAATCATGGCACATAGCAAACAATCAAATCATTAGCTGCTGCTAGTGTTAGGATTATGCAGAAGGGGAACAAACTAGGAGAGAAACTGGCTGAATAGACCCTTACTTCCCTGTCATTGAAAAGTACTGAGGTCCCTAGGTCCACCATGGTGATGGGCTGAGCCCTGTGTTTGATTCTCTTGTCTCTCCAAATTCCAAGGAAATGACAAAAAGAAATATAGAATTAAGAATAAACCCAAAAAATGGCTAGAAAACAGAGGTGGATGCCAGCAGTCAATAAAACATTGGGGGGAATTTCTGGAGAAGATACAGCAGACAGGATCAAATTTACAGAAAAGTCTAATTTAGCCAGAGTTGAGAAGCCAAACCGTGATTGGGCCCAGTGGAAAAATGCTGGATAGAAGAAGAGATGAGATTTTCTACAAAGTCTGGGGGAAAAAGCAAATTCAGACATGACAGCAACTGAGAGCAAAAGCAGGCAACACAATCGTAGATGGGGTGAACAAAGGACTGTGGCATGTGAGTTACTAATGCAACTCGAAGAAAGAAAAGAGGAAGGGTATTCTTGGAACAGCCGTGAAAGTCTCCATCTGCAGAGTAACTCTTTTTCCACTTCCCCAATCGAGAAGGATCCTTCCAGCCTACTGGCCAGTTACCAGCCAAACACCAGGACAGGAAAGGAAGCCTGCCCCAGAGCAATGCCAAGGATCTGTCCTCTGCTCTCCCTCACCCCAACCCAATCATTGCGACCAAGGCAAAGGCCCAATGCAGAGTCCTCAGCCCATCATCACATTCAGAGACAGGGCCCAGACGCTTGCTGAAACAAAAGCAAACGAGAGTTTAAATTCCGGTGAAATAGAAAGGTAGAAATAGAGCAATGGAATAAAAACAATCATTAAGAATATAGGGTCAAGGAATTCTCCCAAAATACAGAGCAAAAACATAATGTAATAAAATGAAACCCCCAGAAAGGACAAATTAAAACCTAAACATCCAACAAGTTCTTTCTCCAGAAAAAGAGAAGAATGAAAGGTATATAGAAACAGTAAAACTGAAAGGGCCCACTGGGTTTATACAAAGAAAAATACACACCTAGATACCAGCAGGATGGTGAAATTTCTAAATTTAAGAAAAGAAGGAAACTCTAGGATATGTGGAAAATTACTTGAAGATAAATAAGAATCACCGGTACAGATTTCTCATCTGGAACTATAAGTGCTGAGCTAATTAAAACAAAGGAATAATATGTAATCACTCAAATGAAAGGAAAAGAGGGAAGGTAGGGGGGGAGAGAGCTTAATGTAGAATAATCTCTAAGATCTATGGTTAAGTGCAAAGCATGGTATAAAATAGAGTATAAGATACGCTACCATTTGAGTTTCTTAAAAAGATTACACAGATGCATTTTCATATTGATGGATAAAATATGGATAAAATATATCCCTAGAAAGATTGTCGAGAAATTGGTATATGGGTTGCCTCTAGGGAGAGAACCCTGGTGCTAGGGGAAGAAGGGTGATGAGCCCAGAGCAAAGGGAGACTTTTCATCAGACCATTTTGTACCTTCTGAGTTTTGTAGTATGTGAATGTAATGCCTGCACACGTCCACACACAATTTGTACATACACACATACAAAAATTTAAAATAAAAAAGGCAAGCCACAGAATGGGAGAAAATGCTCACAATATAGACATCTGACAAGGACTTGTATCTAGAATAGAAAAAGAACACTTACAATTCAATAAGATAGCCCAATAAAGTTGGGCAAAAAAACTGAATCGACATGTCACAGAAGGAGATATACTAATGGCTAAGAAGAATGTGAAAAGATGCTCAGCATTATTAGTAATCAGTGAAATACAAATTAAAACTACAATGAGACCAATTCAGAGACACCAGAATAGCTAAAACTAAATGACTGACAATACTAAGTGTTGACAAGGATGTGGAAATACAGGAACTCTGGTACACTACTGGTAGAATATAAATGTTATAACTGCTTTGGAAAGAGTTCTGGCCATTTCTTAACAAGTTAAACACGTACCTATTATATGACCCAGCAATTCCACTCTTAGGTATTTACCCAAGAGAAATGAAAATATGTCAACCAAAGACTTGTACATGAATGTTCATAGCAGCTTTATTTGTGTCTTTCTAGAAATTTGTCTATGTCATCTAAGTTATCTAATTTCTTGGCATACAATTGTTCAGTGTATTCTTTTATAAATCTTTTTATTTCTGTCAGATCAGTAGCAATGTTTCCTCTTTAATTTACTACTTTATTAATTTGAGTCTTCTCTCTTTTTTTCTTGGTCAATCTAGCTAAACATCAATTTTGTTAATCCTTTCAAAGGAGTAACATTTGGTTTTGTTGATTTTCTCTATTGTTTTTCTATTCTCTATTTCATTAATTTCCATTCTACTCTTTATTTCCTTCCCTTGCTTGCTCTTCTTTTTGCAGTGTGACAGCTTTATATGTAATAGCCCAAAACTGAAAACAACGCAAATGTCCATCGACAGGTGAATGGAGAAACAAATTGTGGTATATTCATTCAACAGAATATGCTTCAGTTAAAAAAAAAAAAAAAAAAAAAAAAAAGCAAACTATTGGTACAGCAACAACACAGAAAAGGATTATTGTATTGAGTGAAAGAAAGACACCAAACACAAAAGAGTGCATACTTTATGATTCCATTTATGTAAAATTCTAGAAAATGCAGATTAATATATAGCAATGCATCAGTGGGTACCTGGGGCCAAGGATGGAGGAAAGGATGGACTATCATGGAACACAAAAAAATTTTTGTTGATGATTTTGATAGTAGCTTCACAGGTGTACACAACTGTCAAAACTCATTGAGTGAAACAGTTAAAATGGATACAGTTGTTTTATATAAATAGTACCCTCAGAAGTTGATTTACAGGAATGCTTTGAACTTAAAATTTTTAAAGTAAGAAGTAAACTGGTAGAGCAATCTCTATATATGTCTTAAGAGGAAAAACCCAAAAGAAGAATAATGTACACTATCCAGTATTATTATTATCCAATATTATTATATAATGTACACCATCATCCAGGTTTGTTTTATCCTCAATACTCAAAGACATAATGGAGCAAACTGAAAAATAAATCAGATTAAATCTTTGTTCAAAAAGACATTAGCGGAGAGCTGATGTTACTGTGAAATTTGATGCACTTATTAAGAAAGAATTCATTAAATAGAAGGGGCAGTGATTAAATAGAATAAGATTAACCACAATCAGGAACTAAAACTCATGACAATTTCAATACCAATCTATGAGATGGAAGGCCAAAATTCTTTCTGTGTTCTGGGGGAAGTAACAGATACCAATTAAATCTTGCTTATGATAGAAAAGTATAATTATAAACATTAATCAAATAGAAACAGGAAACAGAACTTGGAGGAAAAGAAAACTACACAAAACAAACTTGATCAGTCCAACCGAAGTCAGGAAATGGGGAAAGGGGTGAGGAGAAAGAACAACAAATAGTAAACATAGAATAAATCCAAAATGCCATATAAAGCATTAGCAAACTGAACCCAAGAACAAGGAGGGTTTATCCTAAGTAAGAATGTAAGTATGGTTCAATCTTAAGAAATCAATCAATTATACTAAAAGATGAAACAAAAAAATCAAGTGATTGTTTCAACAGATGCCAAGAAGGGATTAAATCCAAATTCCCACAGCTGATTAAAAAAAACCTATTAGTAAGCTAAGGATAGGAAAAAAAGCTCTTAATAAGAAATAAACAGCAAACACCGTACGTATTTAATGAAAAAACACTAGATGCATTCCCTTTAACAAGGAACAAGATCATAATGACTTGTGTTCACTATTTTAAGAATTTCCATGGCTCCAGGCCAATGCAATAAAATAAAATAATTTTTAAGGGAAATATTAAGAGTTGCAAAAGAGATAATAGCCATGGATTTTCTAAGTAGGTGATGAACTGAAAAATGATTCAAAATGTGTTAGGAAATCACGAAGGTGGCCAGATGCAAGGTAAAATTACAAAAATCAACAGCAATAAACAATTAGAAACTGCAAAGTGTAATAATTTTGGTTTTAGACCTTTATCTTTTAATCCTGGGGAAGGAGAAGAGAGACAGGAACCTGAAAATCCCTGAAATGCAACAGAATGTCCTAAGGGGACTTGGCAAGAAGTCCCTAGCAAAGGGCCAGGCACTAATAGTTGATGAATAAATGAAAGCAATATGAACTTCCTGATTAACTCTGGTTTACCTCATCTGATTCCTTTGGGAGGGAATTCTGTTTTCTTGCCAGTTGAAATAAATCTCTCTTCTCAAGGTATACATTTCAAATATCAGAAAGATGTCTTGTTTGCGTCTCAGCATCATGTTGAATGAGCCAAGGGTAATTCACTCTTATTCAAACAAGATGAAAATTAAATAGAGAACCATGAAGATGTCTACCACAAACAGATCAATGGTAATATACATATAACCTAATTGTGATTATTCACTGTGGACTGTTGACTTGGTAATGGTATCTACAACTTGGCCTTGAAGTCCCACAAAATGGTAAAGCCACTCTTTATGGTAAATCCTGAGCTGACTCAGGATTTTCTTTGCCACAATATATGTACTCTTTTTGCAGGATTGGGTCTGTTACCTCTTCCCACGAATCTGTTTCGGTTTTATAAAATGCCTTTACTATTCAAGCTTGCTGTTCTAGAAAGCAGTTTTCTTTCTTTTCTTTCATCTTTTGCTTTCTGAATGTCAGACGTACCTTACACATCCCAAGTTGCACCTACTCTTACTATTAGTACTTTTCAAAACTAGGCAAGGACTCTTTCTTCGAGTCATCTAAATATGCTGTTCATATCAGCCATGTGAATCAGCTAGGAGAATAGCTTTTGGGCCCTACTATGCTTATTCTCATTAGGTCATGAGAAGAACCTTATGAAGTAGATACTATAATGACAGCTCTTTTACTGATGGGACAACAGAGGCGCACAGCCTGCGATTGTCTTAGAACAGCCCGGTCCCTGGGGCTGTCTCCAAAGGCGCTGTTCTTCCTACTCAGCTACACCCACCTCAAACCTGCAAGACTCCTCTAACCTCTCTAACCTAACAATCTCAACTTGTTAACACTGTGGACTCCCTTGCTTTGGAAACAGAGGCAGCGATAAACTTTATTCATTCAGCTGCTGGCGACCTTGTTTCTCAGGGTTAACAGAGCCTCTTTACTCGTTTGCAGCATCATAAACCTACAGTTGAAGTCGCCTCTATTCATGAATAGATCAACGGCAAGATTTTCCCATCAGCTTCATCATAATTTAGACACAAAGAAAGTTTAAAATGAAAGGTGCTGTTTGTTTGTTTGTTTGTTTTAAAGTAAGTAGTGAACAGTACAAGGTCAACACTTGAAAACATATTCCTCTATGTGATACCAAAATTGGCTGGTTTATGTGAAATACAAACACTGCTCCTACCAGGTAGAATCGTGGAACACCACGGGTGCCTCTAGTAATTGTTAGTCTTTCCACTCACACTCAGCACCGGTTACAGCTAAGCCCAAGAGAATGGAAGGACGGGGGCAGAGGTGGCCAGTGGCTCCCTTGTCCTTCAGGGCCACGTTGAAGGTAGAGATGGGACCATTCTGCTCAGCTACGGCACGTGAGACATGCTCAGAGGTCTGCAGGTGTACACACTAACAACACAGCCCCAATTCGGGATCTCAGCCAATCGAAAAGTCAAAACAGTGTTTAGACTGAATGAGCATATAAAATACTTTCTGGATTACTCAGAAAGCTTCAAGGGAATGAAGTTTTGATACAACATAGATGAACCCTGAAAACTTTGCTACGTGACATAAAAGTCAGACACAAAAGGACAAAAACTATGATTCCACCTATATAAAATATCTACAATAGGCAAATTCACAGAGACCAAGTAGATTAGAGCTTCCCGGGGCTGGGGAGAGGAGGAAGGGAGTTATTGCTCAATGGGTGCCGGGTTTCTGTTTTAGTAATGGATGGTGTTGGTGACAGCATAACACGATGTGAGTGTAATTAATGCCACTAAATTGTATATTTAGAAATGGTTAACAAAGGTGGCACAGGCAGTAGGACGCCTCTCTCCCACATCGGAGGTTCCGAGGATCGAATCCCAGTGAAGACAGGAGGAGAAGGATGAGAAGAGAGGGCAGGAAACAGACACAGAGAATTGCCCAGCGAATGGACACAAAAACAGCAAAAAGGGGGGTGGGGTAGGGGTAAAAATGGATAAAAGTAAATAAATAAATCAATAAACCTTTTTTGAAAAAATGGTTAAAATGGTAAATTTTATGTTTTCTGTTTGTGTGTGCATGGGTGTCTGCGTTAGCACAACAAAAAGATTCAAGACAACCTAAAACAATGGTCCAGGCCTCACAGTACACCTGGAGAAGAGAGTGGCTACAGCTGGCAAGAGTTAGTCAGCTCAGCTGAACTGGCTAACGACGAGGCGGCAGTCTGGTCACTAACATAGCCATGCCCCGCAGCACTTCTTCCATTTCCCTTCTGAGCAGTTTGTGTCCTTAAACGCTGGCTGCCCCTCTTCTCCCGGGAAATGCTGCAGTGAAGCCCAGCTAGCTCCTCACCAGAACAAGGACTGTGAGGAGGGAAACTGGAAAGGAAGAGACCTAATGTCCCCGAGCTGGAAACGCCTCCTCCTCTTTCACGGGGTCAGGGGATAGATGGCAGGAGGGAAGGAGGCAAGGGCGTGAGACCAGGGGCCAACCAAGGTGCGTGTGGACAGTGTAGAACGGCAGGGGTTTTGTGCCCCCTCGAGAACCTGGGCCAGAAAGGAAAAGAGTTTCTTAACCAGGACAAAAAGACAATTCAAACCTTGGCTGACCATCAGGAGAAAAGGGTAACGCATGCCCCAGGCCAATAGTCACCCATATTTGATCAGAACAGATTAAAAACCACCAGAAGGGAGCTGCTCTTTTGCTCTTTCAGTACAGCGTCACCCTCTCTCTTAAGTTTTGAGCACTTACAATTCCATTTTCAAGCAGGGACAAGACATCAGCCACCCAACAGATGTATGAGTGAGAGCTCCACAACCCCTCCCCCCCTTTTTTTTGAAACACAGTGGGAGTTAGTCAAGGGTTGGTAAGTCCAGCTTTTCCTTTTTAATCAATAGCAATCACTATTAACCAAATTAGGAAGAGAGAGGGAGATTTTTCTCCCTAACTTGGCCAAATAGCCTCCAAGAAAGGAATATGACACTCTCAGGGGATCAGAAAATGACCCTTCTGAGAAGTTTGCATCCTTCCAAGGCTAGGATGCACATTTACACATATGCTCTCTCACACATGCAAACAGCAGACCATATGCCGTTTGTACTTTTCTTTTTCCACTTAATATTATCTTACCATTGCTGCCTATCAGTATATAGGGAGCTGCCTTACTCTTTTCAATGCTGCATTAAAAATAAATTACTATAGGGAGAGGATGTGGCTCAAGCAATTGGGCACCTGCCTCCCACATGGGAGGTCTTGGGTTTGGTTCCCAGTGCCTCCTAAAGAAGACAAGCAGATGCAACAACCAGCAAGATGCTGCAATGAGCATTCACCAACAACCAGCAGAGGCTGCAACTGCAACCAGCAGATGTTGCAACCACCACAACCAGCAGACACCATAACAAGCAGGGAATGGAAGTGCCTCAAGTCGTTGGGCACTCGCCTCCCACATGGGAGGTCCCAGGTTCGGTTCCCGTTGCCTCCTAAATAAGATGAGCAGACAAGCAGTTGGACAAGGGAGCCATCTCGGGGTGGGGTGGGAGGGAATAATAAACAACAAACAAACAAAAAATATTTTTAAAATTACCCTAGTTTTGGTAATTAACTCCCTATTGATTGATATTTGGGCTATTTCTTATCTTTTGCTATTAAGAATAATCCTGCAGGGAAGCGGCTGTGGCTCAATCAGTGGGGCTCCCGTTTACCATATGGGAGGCTCCGGGTTCGGTTCCCGGGGCCTCCTGGTGAAGGCAAGCCCGCCTGCACGGCGTGGTTGGCTGACCCAGCGAGCACAAGCAGCAAGGGGGGGATAAATGAATGAAAAAAAAAAAAATTAAAAAAAAAAAAAAAAAAAAAAAAAAGAATAATCCTGCACGTGGGACTGTAGAACACAGTGAATCCTGTGGTGGAAGATGGACTGTGGTTATGCTAGCAGAATGCCCTGAAACCTGGGCTTTGAGGTTCTTGGCTATGTCGCATAAGGGTAGGCAAGGGAGTAAAGAGTTTATTAAAAAAAAATAAAACAAGAAAAGGGCGCACCGGCCCGGACAGGAATGCAGGCATGCTACAGGATGACTCCCGCACTTGGGGCCCCAGGGCACAAGACTTTTGCTCCTCCCCCTTCAGAATGTTGGGGAGGGGTCCCAGCTCTTTGCTCTTCTGATTGGTTGCCCCACCTGTTAGCTCTCAGAGGGCCAACGGTGAGGCCTTTTGTCTGAAGGCATCAGGGGCTTCCCCCTTAACCCCAGAAAGAGCTCCAGATGGGATCTCGTGGCCAGGGTCTTGTGGGATCTTTCCAGCAGCCTCCCTCTCAGGAGGTTTCCGGGCAGGTCTCATGGCCATGTGTTCTGCTGGCCTGAGCTGCCTTCCCTCTTTCACTATACTAACCTGCTGCAGTTATCAGAACAAATATGAGAATGTTCTCTCACGAACTTTAACAAATATATAATACTAACACAGGGTGTGAATCATAGGGTGGGTTGGGGGAAAAATACACCAAATGTAATATAGGAGCTAGAGTTCGTAATATTTTGATGATGCTTTTTCATAGTTTGTAAGAAATGTTTCACAACAATGCAAGGTGGTGGGGGGGCGATGTTTGGGAGCACTGTATGATCATATGCATGTTTGTTTTGTAAACTCACTTTTACCATATACCTGAGTCTTTTGAATGTTCATATATGAACGATATACTTCAATAACATTTTTTAAATGAAAAAGATAAAAAAGATTCTGGGTCTTTAAAAAAAAATACTGCAACAAATACCCTTGTACACACATCACTTAGCACGGGTTCATTTATTTAGCCAACAAATATTTGTGTGCCCACTCCACCCCAGGCTCTGTTCCGGCACTGAAATTACAGTAATGAGCAGACTAGGTAACAGCCCTAGCCCTCACGGCGTTTGCAGCATAGCGTAGGAGTCAGGACCAAACAAAATATATGCCTGGTGGTGGTAGTGCTGAAAATCAAAATAAAGCAGGGGAAAGGGGCTGGAGAAAAACTGAGTAGGAAGGGAGCTACTACTAGTTAAAACAGGGTGGGTTTGGGGAGACTTGTCTGAGGAGGTGACATTTAAAGGCACAAATGAAGTAAGTGAACAAGCCCTGATACTATCTCGGGAAAGAACAGTCCAGGCTGAGGCATACTGAGTGCAAAAGGCCTGAGATAAGGGAGTGAGCAGGACAGAAAGCAGCACGGGACGTGACTTATGTCTTTAAATCATCACTCTAGTGCTGTCTGATAATTGACTAAAGGCTGGAAGGGTCGACATAGGAAGATGTTAGGAAGCTACTAAAATAATCCAGGCAAAAGATGATGGTGACCTCAGTCAGGGGAGTAGCAGGGGAGGCACTAAGAAGTGATCCGATTGTGGATATAGTTGAAAGAAAGTGCCAAAAGGATTTTTTGATGGATTGGAGGTGAAATGAGAAAGAGAGAAGAGCCAAGAATAATTCCAAGGTCTTTTGGCCTGAGCAACTAGAAGAACGGAGGTACCAGTTTCTAAGTTAGACTGGAGGAGGAGGATTTCCCATCTCCAAGGTGACAAATTAAGAGCAGTTTAGATAGGCTAGCTTGAGATGCCCATTAAATATGCAAGCTTAGATGTCTGGTAGGTGGTGAATAGGGATCTGGAATTCAGGAAAGAGCTCAGGCCTGGAGTCATCAGTGCCTAGATGCTATTGGTAGCTATGGGACTAGCTGAGATTGCTAAGGGATGCCATGTAGATGAGGAGAGGACATGTTCGGACTGAGCCTGGAGCATTCCAATATTTAGAGGCAAGGAAATGAGGAGGAACCAGCAAAGGGGGCCAAGAAGGACCAGCCACTGAGGTAGAAAGGGAATCCAAAGCAAGGGGCATCCCAGAAGCTAGGTGAAGGATGGATATCAGAAAATTTGGGCAATGTAAAGGCCTTTAGTGATGTTAACTAATGGAGGAGATGAAAGCTTTTCCCTCTCATGTGCTAGTTTGCCTGTAGGATAGATACAAACAGAGAAGGAATTATTGACTCAAAGGAAATATATAATTTTGACAGATGTTGCCACATTGCCTCCATTGGCATTTGTACTATCAGTCACATGTGGACTAAACCTACAGAGCAAAAGCAGAACAAGAGGGAAGTAGATGTGGCTCAAGCAGTTGTACGCCTGCCTACCACGCACAACTGAGAGGTCCCAGGTTCGGTTCCCAGTGCCTCCTAAAGAAGATGAGCTGATGCAACAAGATGACACAACAAAGAGACACAATGAAGAGACAATGAGGAAACACAATGAGAGCACAACAAGCAGGGAGTGGAGTGGCTCAAGTGATTAGGTGCCTCCCTCCGACACGGGAGGTCCCAGGTTCGGTTTCCAGTGCCTCCTAAAAAAAGAAGACGAGCACACAACGAGCAGACACAGAGAGCAGACAGCGAGCACAAACAACGGCGGTGGGGGGTAGGGGGCAGAATAAAATAAATCTTTTTTTAAAAAAGCAAAGCAAGAAAAACTAAAGGCATTCTTGTCTGCTGGTAACTAGACTGCTCTGAGTGAACCAGAGAATTCTTCTAAAGCAACTGGTTTAAGCCTTGATTGCACATTAGAGTTACTAGGGAATCTTTTTTTTTTTTTTCTTTTTTAATTGTGGTAGCATATATAGAATACAAAATTTACCATTTTAACCATTTTTGTGTGTACATTTCAGTGGTATTAATTACATTTACAAAGTTGTAGAGCAAGATAAGCTTGAAGCCAGAAATGAAGGCTCGGGAATCCTGAGCCCTGACATAATAGTGAAGTCCATCCAGAAACCAGATGTAAGAACTGGTGGAAGGCAGTGAGCCTGAGAAGACTTCTAACCAGGGATAGGTGTGTACCACTGTGGAGAGTAGCATGTGGAGACAGTGAAGGGAACCAGGAAAGAGGAAGAGGCCAGGAAAAAACTGTAACACAGGCTAACATCCAAGAGAGGCTGGTTTCATTCCCCTTTATCCTGAAGACAGTGCTTGGTAAAAAAAAAAAAAAAAATAATAGAAAATTTTTAAAAAGAGGATGGTTTTGGGAAAGGATACCATATTAGTTTCCCAGCTACTAAAACAAATACCATACAGTGGGTTGGCTTAAACAACGGAATTTATTGACTCATGGTTTTGAGGCTAGGAGAAGTTCAAAACTGAGGTGTCAGCAAGGCAACACTTTCTCCCCAAAGACTGGCGTTCTGGGGCTGTTTGCCAGCAATCCTTGCCCTTGACTGTTCTGCACATGGTAACACACGTGACAGCATCTTCTTTCTCCTCTGGGTTCTGCTGACTTCCAGCTCCTGGCTGCTCCCTTTGGCTGCTCTCTCTGTCTGACTTTCCCTCTGCTTAGAAAGGACTCCAGATTGAAGTCCAGGCTGATTCAGCGGGGCCACCCCTTAACCGAAGAAACATCTTGAAGAGATCCTATCTACAATGAGTCCACGCCCACCAGAATGCAGACCAGGACCAAGAACTGTCCAAACTGCCCACAATTCAATACACCACAGATGTCCATTTCGTAGTAGTGATGACTAAGAGGTGGACTCCAAAGTCGGGCAGACCCAGGTTCAAACCGCAGCCTCACTATCTTCTAGCTCGTGACTTCACCTCTCTCTGCCTGCATTTCCCCACCTGAAAAGGCGAACGATCATAGGTAAATGAACAAGCCCTGATGCTCTCTGGGGTAAAAGCATTCCAGGTGGAGGCAATAGCACACTCTAGTGCACTGAGAGATCACTGTAAAGTTCCCAAGCAAAGCTAGTGCTCCATAAAAGCCAGCCACTACCATCACAGACACACATTGCTGTTATGTCTGGGTGAAGGTGAAGATGACTGAGGAAGTGTATGCTGGACACCCTCCAAGCAAGAAAGACCAGAACAAAGGTAAAAGAGAGTGGAAGCCACAGTTAGGGAAATGAAAAGCTTAAGCTGTTCTAGAAACAGGGAATGCTAGAGAGGGCTGTTATTGGCAGCGGTGGAGGAGCCCAGACAAGCCCCATGGTCAACCCAGACTGGAGAAGCCAGTTCAGAGAGCGGGAACAGGCCTGGCCCAGAACACCACGATGGAAAAGGGATTTTAACAGGGCTTGGAAACCAGTGCCTCCAGAGGACACACTCAGGACCGGCTTCAAGGACATGCCATCTGTGCAGCCACACCCAGATGCCCAAGGCCCCCACACCGGGTTTAATGTCCTGCGGTCACCATCTGGAAATTCTTAATAATTTTTTATTGTGCTAACATATATAACATAAAATATCCCATTTTAATGATTTTTAAGTGTGCAATTTAGTGGTATTGATTACATTCATGGTGTTTTGCTACCATCACCACTATCCATTGCCCAGACTTTCATCATCCCACACAGAAATTCTGCCCATTAAGTGATAACTCCCAATTACCTCTTCTCTCAACCCCTGGTAACCCCTAATCTACTTTCTCACTCTATAAATTTGCTTCTTCTGGATATTTTATGTAAGTGGAATCACACAATATTTTTGTCTGGCTTATGTCACTCAGCCCAATGTCTTCAAGGTTCATCCATGTTGTGGCATATATCAGAACTTCATTCCTTTTTACAACTGAGTAATATTCCATTGTATGTTGTGCTGGTCTGAGTCTTTCTGGACCCAAAAAAAATTCTCTTCTTAAAGCAAACCTATTCCTGTGCCTGTAAACCCACTGTAGATGGGACCTTTTGATTAGATCACTTATGATTAGAATGCTTCAATTAAGGGCCTTTGATTAGATTGTGGGACCCAGGGTTAGTCTTAACCCTCTTACTGGATTCCTTTATAAAAGGAGGAAAAAGCCACAGACACAGGAGAAAGTCTCAGTGACAGTGAGAAGCCTCCAGATGTTTGAGGAACCCAAGAGAGAGAGAAAAGCCACAGAATGAGCAGCCCAAAGCTGAAGTAATGAAGCCCAGAGGAGTACAGGGAAAGGAGGGAGAGAGCAGACTCTGCCATGTGCTGATTTCGCAGAGCTGAGCTTGGGGAGAAAGTGAGCCTGGAAAAGGCAGAGACTGGCAGAGCCACCACGTACCTTGCCACCTGGAAGGAGTCCAAGATCACTAGCAGCCCATGATCACCAGCAGCCAACCTTTGGTGAGACAGCATCTCTGATGATGCCTTGATTTGGACATTTTACAGTAAAAAACGGTAAGCTTTTAACCTGGTAAGTTCCCATTGTAAAGGCCAACCCATTTCTGGTATATTGCATTGGCAGGCTTTAGCAAACTAAAACAGAAATTGGTACCAGGAAAGTGAGGGTACATGCTGCTACGCAAATACCAAAATGTTGGAATGGTTTTTTAAATGGGTAAAGGGTAGATTCTGGAAGAACGGTGATATGTTTAATAGAAAAGGCCTAGATTGCATTGAAGAAACTATTGGTAGAAATATGGACCTAAAGTTACTTCTGATGAGGCTTTAGACAGCAATGATGACTGTGTCATTGCAAACTGGAAGGAAGGTGGTCCTTCCTATAAAGTGGCAGAGAACTTGGCAAAATTGATTCCTGATGTTAGATGGAAGGTAGAATTTGAAAGTGATGAGCTTGGACATTTAGCAGAGATTTCCAAACTAAATGTGGAAAGTGTGGCCTGGCTTCTCCTTGAAGCTTATAGCAAAATGCAAGAGGAAGGGGATAAGCTGAGAACTGAACTCCTGGGCATAATGAAACCAGAAATTGATGGTTTGGGAAATTCTGAGCTTCTGGAAAGCAAGTCCCCAGAGAATAGTGCCCCATGTGAGGATTTAACTGAACATGGAACCATATACCTATGTGTATATCATGTTTTATTAATTCATCTGTTGATGGATACCTTTTGGCAACTGAGAATAATGCTGCTGTGAACACTGGTATACAGTACCTGTTTGAGTCTCTGTTTTCAATTCTTTTGTGTACATTCCCAGAAGAGGAATTGCTGAACCATATGATAATTCTATATTTAATTTTTTCTTAAGTATTAACCAGGGGACCAGCATTTTAATTTTGCACTGGACTCTTCAAATTAGCAGCTGATACTGGATGCATTACTAAAGAACATTCCTTGTTTTAATAAAATTGAAGAAGTATTAAAGAATTTCTTATTATCATCAATCCTGGAAACAATTTTTCAAATTCTCATAGAAATGGCCAAGTTCTCCAAATCAATCATTAAATTAAAGGACAAAATGTAGTTACGTATAATGGAAGTAGCCCAAAGCCTCCTTCATGCTTCACCCTAGAATTTCTTTAACTCAAAACTTCACCTAGGAAATGGGAAATTCTATGTTCTATATATGTTACCACAATAGATTTTTTTCTTTAAATCACACTGATTCCTCTCATGGCACATGCCCCTATAATATAAAACTGCAAGTACTCACTTGTTTTTCCTCTGTCTCCCTTCCTGAGCCCTGAGTGCCTAGAAGATAAGGTCATCTTGTTCATCTATGTCTCCCCCATGCCTAGCACATGACGGACATATATAAATAAACCTTTGAGGAATGAACAGAAAGTCCAAGTGCCCTTCACAATTGCTGATGCAACTCACAAAATAAGATTTGCTTGAGCGGGAGGCACAGAGAAAGGCTGCTTTATTGCATTTTTGCAGCACAGATGCTGATGCTAGCAGGATCCAGCCCAGTTCCTTAGAACATACCTCTGCTCCAATTAAACAGCCCTAAAGAAGGCTATGCTTCCATAGCTGAAGAAAAACAGCTATTCCACACCATTTCCCCCTCAATATAGTAAGATATCACGTACCTGTAACATCTGAGACCTGCCCTGCCCCAGTTAATGCCATGTCCAGAATTCAGATATCTTAACATCTAAGGAGCATAACACAGTGCCTAGCTCAGAGAAGGCACTCAAACACTTGTAGAACAAATTCATTCACTTTAGCACTTCCTCCATGGCCATAAAGTGGGTATCAATTTTGATAAGAAATAAATGAGTTTTAAAAGCATATGCCAAATGGACACAACCCAAATGCCCATCAACTGATGAATGGATGAACAAAATGTGATATATCTATACAGTAGACTATTATTCAGCCAGTAAAAAGAAATAAAATACTGATACATGCCGCTACGTCGGGGCACCTTGAAACAGTATGCTAAGTGAAATAAGGCAGACAGACACAACAGGCCACATACTGTATCACTCCATTTATATGAAATGTCCAGAAGAGGTAAATCCATAGAGAAAGCAGATTAGTTGCTGGAGGTGGGAGAAATGGAGAGTGATGGGTACAGAATTTCTTTGGGGAGTGATAGAAATGTTCTGAAATTTTGCAGTGTGATGGTTGCACAACCTCGTGAATATATGGAAAACTACTGAATTATGCACTTTAAAAGGGTGCATTGGTGGTATGTGAATACCCCATTTAAAAAAAAAAAAAAAAAAAAAGCATATATGCCTTAGAAAACTCATCTTTAATTTTTTACCTGCTTCTCCCCAAATTCCAGTTTTATTCTTGCTATCATCATTCAGCCAGTCACTAAAGCCAGTGACTGGCGAGTCTCCCTGCAGAGATCTTTTACAGTTTGTCCAGCACATGTCACCTCTTCTTCTGGGATCCCAAGAGCTGGAATTCGGTCTGTCATACCCTTTCAGGCCCCTCCCCAGCCACAGCTGATTGGCTCTGGGTGAGCTCCAGGGCTAAGTTGGACCAATCACAGTATCTCACTCCAGTGGCACAGTTGATTGTCAAAAGATGGGCATATGATCCAAGCCAGGTCTCCCAGAGAGTTTTCCCTGTGCAGAGTTTCCTCCCTCTGGAGACAGAGCTGTGAAACGTGAGGCTTGGAAGCCAGGGTTCACACCTCTGGCGTCAGGGATGGAGCTGGTCTGAGAGAATGCAGCTGATAGTAGCTTCAGACTCCTGGGTCCAATTCACCCCTGGGGTTACAGTGATCCTGTCAATCATTTCCTTTTTGCTCAAGTTAGTTCCACCCGTGGCAAGCAGAACTCCAGACCAGCGCACTGCTGAAGCCAGGCAGTCAGAGCCTTGCCCAGCCCCCTGCTGCCACAGCCTTCTCCTGGGCTTCTCCTGGGCTCCCTGCCTCCAGGCGCTACCACCTGTAATGGGCACAGGGTTTCTTCTGGAGTGACCCAGCCTGCTTGTGTTCCCAACCACCTCTCTAACCACAGATACGGTCCTGCTCCTCCCCGCCCTCGGGATAAAGGCCTTATTAAGGGCCACCGCAGGCCACCATCTGCCCACTACCTGCCTCTCCAGCCTCATGGCTCACCACTCCCCTCACACTTGCACCGCCTGACACTTCCAAGCTTCTCTCCCCGAAATGCTCTTCCTTCCTCTGTCCACTTGTAGAACACCTACTTCTCTTTCATTCTCCAGCTCCAACAGCCTCTCCTTTGGAAAAGCCACCATCCTCCTAAGCATGGTCCCTCCCACTTTCTTCCCACCAACTTAATTTTCACACTAACTGTCACAGATGCTGTCGGTGCCCCACCCATATCCCCTCACCCTGACACCACAGTGCGCCCTGGCCTGATGTCCCGCTGCCTGCACCTTCATGTCTTGGCCTGACTGCTCCCAGGGGGCTGCTGAACCTGCTTTGCCCTCCCATGGGGTGGGCTGGAAATGCTTAGGAATTCAGGCTCCTACCCCCACCCCCGCAAGCAGCCCTCAACCAAAGACCACAGAGAGTTGCTGCTTGATGAACACAGCTCCCTCACGGGGTGGGGTAAGCGAGGTGCCAGTTCTATGCCACCTGCCAGGGTTTCCGCTCCAGCTACCCTACTGGAAACTGGCAGCCTTACTGGTTGCCTTCCCCTCCCTGTTCTCACTTCCCTTCTCCTCTCAGGCCAGCTCCTTCACCTCTCAAATAAACTGCTTGCGCTTACATCTTTCTCAGGGTCTGCTTCTAAGGCAACGATACCATCTAGCATTTCCTTAGTGCTTACTGTGTGTCAGATCTTAAACACTCATTTAATCTTCAGAACACCCCTGTAAAATAACCCAATTTTAGACAGGGGAGTTGGGAGGTATTGCCAGGTTAAAAAGCTTGCCCATGGCTGCAGAGCTCCTAAGTGCATTTAGCATTTTTTCACATGCTATTGCAACCATCTGTCTATGTGGACCATGAACGTCTCAAGGGAGAGACCTTTTTTGTCTTTCTCTACCTCCCCAGCAGCTAGCACAGAGCTTGGCATGTAGCAGATAATCAGCAGATACAGGGTTTGGCCAGCACCTGCACTCCGCTCCCCAGTCATGCTGTGTGCCTTTCCTGTCTCTGAGCCTGTCCTCCAACCGGAGCCCTGAAATGCCTTTTCTGCCTATCCCTCCTGCCTCCTTTCTCTGCCTTCTCCCCAAATGACAATAATTCGTGATCCCCGTGCTGGCAGCCAAAATGAGGAGCTCTGCTGAGACAAGGCAGATGGAAGATAGAATATTGCCCCTCGAATATCTAGTAAACGAACCCCACTGCTCACATATGAATTGGTGCACCTCTGTCAAGCTGTTATTTATGTACTTATGTTACTTTCAGAGGCTTGCATTTATCATGGAATGATAAACCTCCACTAATGCTCGATTCTCCCCATCTCAAATGCCTTCCCTCAACCCTGTTTTCGCCACTAAGCTCCTACCCTTCTTTCTGCCACACTGCTATGACCCGCTGCCCTCCATTTCATTGTCAACACCCACTCTGAATTGCGACCTCAAGCTCTGCACCTTCCACTCTCATCTCTTTGGATCTACTGGGGTCACATATCTCTACACCAAGCAGAGCTTCCTGGAGGCAGCATTTGCACTAAGCCTTGCAGTGTGAGCAGGTTTTCAACAGTGGGGTTCACACCCCTTCTGTCCTGAACTCCCGACTTAAAAGTGCATCCATGGGGGGCGGATGTGGCTTAAATGGTTGGGCACGCGTCTGCCATATGGAGGGACCTGGGTTCGATCCCCGGGACCTCCCGGTAAAATTAAAAAAAAAAAAAAAATATATATATATATATATATATATAGAAGGCGCATGGGCTGCCAAGCTCTGTGTGCCGGTGAGCCGCCAGGCCCCGGGAGCCATGCAGCAAGATGATGATGGAACAGGAAAGAGACGCAGGGGAGAGACAAGACGAGATGCTCCGAAAGCTCCGAAAACCAGGAACCGAGGTGGCGCAGGTGGCAGAACACCTCTGTCCTACATCGGAGGTCTCCAGGATCAAATTCTGGTGAAGACTGGAGGAGGAGGATGAGAAGAGGTGGCAGGAAACAGATACAGAGAATTGCCCAGCAAATGGACACAAAACAGCAAATGGGGAAGAGGGGGGTTAAAATGGATAAAGTAAATAAATAAATCTTTAAAAAAAAAAAGTGCATCATGTCTTTTGTACACTTCATTCGCACACTTGCCTCCCCATCTTGTTCCCTCTCCCAGTGAGGGCACCACCCAGCACCAGTTTCCCAGACTAGTCACCTGGTCATCCCCACTATACCAAAACTAGTCATCTTTACATTTTCCAGTCTTTCTTCTCCAAGACAGCAAAGCCAACCTAAGCCATGCTAAAATCTTCCTTTATTACCTCTTTCTCAGCCTGTCTCTCCACAGCCCAAGCACTGGTCACACATTCCCCTGCTCAAAAACCCTTCAGGGCTGCCTGCTGCCTAGAGAGTAAAACTAAGTCCACATCACAGCCTGCAGAGCAGGCTTCAGCCTCCTCCCGAGCTGTCTTCCCACCTCAAGACTCTCGGGACCCACTCCTGGCACACAATCCTTCCCCATTCCCTCCAGAGAGCACAGGTCCTTCCCATCTCCAGCCCTCTGCTCCAGCTACTCCCTAGCCCCTGCTCTCCCCACCCCACACCCGAAAGCCTCCTCAAACTTCAAGGACTTGCTAGAAGGGCAACCTCCGCCACCTGGGCGGATTTGCAGCTAGATGTACAGGCTGATCGTAGAGCTGCCCAACAGGAATTAAAAACCCCCTCCTCGATCCTCCCATAGTAGTACTCAATGTTTACTTCACATTTTATATCAAATTTTTTTTAGTTGCAAGTAACAAACCAAATTTAAAATAGAGTAAACAAAAAGGGAATCCATTACCCCAGGTAACCAGGATACCTAAGGGGCAGTGCTAGCTGCAGGCACTGCTGGCACAGTTGGATTCAGGATTCAGGCGCTCATCAGGGTTGTCCCTCCCTTCCTCTCCCAGCTCCACTTTCCTCTCTGGCTTCATTCTTAAGGAAACACTCTCCACATTGCAGGAAACATCCAAAGGCTCACAATCTACCAGAAGGACAGACCCTCTCTCTCCCAGCCTCCATCTAGCAAATCTCAGGGAAGACAGATCGGCTCTGCTAAGGGCACACGTCTGCCCCTGGACCAGACCTGGGATGGGGGATGGGCAGGGTACTCTGAGAGGCCAGCTTACGTCACACCCACCCCACGGTGGACGAGGAGGTGTGCCACCATGACTGCCAGCCCCACCGGTGCCATGCGGAAGGAAGTCTGTGTGGTTTTCCAAAGGAAGGAAAGCTGGACAAAAGGGCAGATGTCCAAGCCAGTCACTGATTCATGCACTACAGTGCGGAACATTAGTTCTGTTACATATATATATATATGTTTTTCTCCCCAACCAGTTGGAAAGCATCTTGAGGCAAGTCCCGTATCTAATTCACAATGTGTCCCCCAATGCCTTGCCACAACCCCTTGCCTGAAGCAGGAATTTCATTTCAAGTGAGGGGATGATCTGATTTAAATAATGAGCCAACAGCGGTGGTAACCCAGAGGTATGAGATCCCGAGACTGGTCATTTCTAGGGAACCAGCCAATTTGCTGCTTCTGGAAGAGTACCTGACGTCCTGGGGGGAATTTTTTCCTACCTAATTTATTTGGTCAGCAGACGCTCACAGGGCACCTGCTCCATACTGAGCCCTTTCCTGGGCGCTGTGCACACTCACTAGGTATGGTCCCTCACAGAGCTTGCAGCTAAGTGGGACAGCCAGGCAAATGAACAGAAAAGTACGGTCCAGTGAGATAAATGCTTTGGAGGAGGAAAGTAGGTTAGGTCAAGCTTTAAAGAAGAAAGGTGTGTGCTGGGACCCTTAGGGTGAGTGGGAGAGAGCCAGGCGGAAGGGCAGGGAGGGGGCCCCAGGGAAAGAACAGCACATGCAAATTCCCAGAGGCCAGGGTCTCATGCACATCCAGAGAAAGCCAGGAAGGTTCAAGCAGGAATGCGACCCCATCATATTTGAGTTTTAGAAAGATGCTCTGGCTGCAGTGTGCATGCTGGAGGACCAGGTAGAAGCCAGTTGTAGTGCCAGCATGATGAGGTCTAAACTAGAACCCGATGCGGAGAGAAGTAGAGAGATGCCAGAAATCCTGAGGAGAGAGAAGCTACAGGGCTTGGTCTGTTTGGTACAAGCGATGATGGGGAGGGAGGAGTGAAGACAGGGTCTGGATTTCAGACTGGAGCCACAGGATGGGGGGAGCGCCATTCCCCAAGGTAGGGAGGCAGGGTTGGGTGCAGAGGAGAGGGGGACTGCTGGCAATCAGAAGTTCAGTTTGGACCTGTTCAACTGGAGGTTTTTGTTGGACAAAATTAAAATGTCCAGGAAATAACTTAATATCCAGATCAAAAGCTCAAGAGAGAAAACCAGGGATGCTTAAAAGAGATTCAGGAAAGAGCAAAATCTGACGGGCCATTAAGGCCACAGGTTAAGGATGGCCCAGGGAGGATGTATAAACCGAAGAACAGGGGACCTAGGGCAAGCCCTAAGAAACAAAGATTTAAGGGGTAGGCAGAAGGAACCTAGATCACTTAGCTGGTCCATTCGCCATCTTTTTCCATCCTGCTTTGTATCACAGAGAACTACAGTTCTAGAATCATCTGCCTTCTGGCATTGTATGTTTGGCAAGTGGAAGATGTTGAGCTGGATGAAGAGAAAAGCCCAGGCATCCAACCCGCCCCCGCCCCACCCCCCGGCTCCTTCTCTCTGATCCAGACACTGTCCCTAGCTCTGTGGTCCCAAGCCCTTGTGGAGCAGCCCTGCCATGGTTCTAGCTCCTGGGTTCTGCTAACATCACCTCCTCCCACTGAGCTTCCAGCACTGAAGGTGACAGCAGCTGCCTGCTACTGCTAATCTCTGGCTTGCTGCATGGTCCCCGCTTGGTCTTTCAAGTGTTCCATCACCTATGTAACTAACTCCCTAAGTTATAGTCTCTCAGCTTGAAGTACCTGGAACGGTTTTTATTTCCTGGTCCCCAACTGATACAGAGACTGAGTAAAAATAGACAAAAATGTAGAAAGGAACATGGAGAGCATAATATCAAGGAATAAGAGCAATAACAACCATCTCATGTTTATTAAAGGCTTGCTGGGCAGCAGGTACTACTCAAGTGTGAAGTCACTGGATCTTCATAGCAACCCTATTTGTAGGTATTACTGTTATCCCATTTACAGATGAAGAAACTGAGGCACAGAGAGGTTAAGTAATTTGTTGTTACTAAGCATCTAAGTGGTGGAGCTGGGATTCAAATAAAGATAATTTGGCTCCAGAATGCACTCTCTAAAACAAGAAACCAAGGGAAGAGTGTTTCAAGCAGGCAGGTTCTTGACAAGCTCTAGTGCTCCCTATGAACAGGCCAGCTAAGGTGAGGACCGCGAAGCATCACTGGGTTCAGCAGTGAGAAAGTCACTGGAGACCGTGAATAGTAAAGTCAGAAACCAGGCAGCAGTAGGCTGAGGAATAATATGGCAGCGGTTAGAAGGTAGAGACAAGAGCAGCCAACCTTCTTTGGAAAAGTTTCGCTATGAAGACGAGGCACAATACAGGGCAATGCAGGAGGGAAAGAGAGCAAAAAAAGAAAAACCAGAGTTTTTCTTTTTTCTTGCTTTGTTTTAAAAATGAGAGCAACTCGGGCATGTTTAACTATTGATGGATATGAGCCAGGTGAGAGAGAGTCTGAAGACACTGGAGTAAGAAAGGATGGCATTTAGGGCAGGGTCTCCAAGCCGCCAGAAGGGGCAAGCCTCACAGTCCAGGAGCAGCCCTACAATCTCTTCCACGGAAAAAGGGGGCAGGGAAGAAAGAATAGCTATGGATTCAGATATACGTTTGGAGAAAGGATGCCCTTTTCTGTGGCTTCCGTCATAGAGGGAGAAGGGGAGCTCATCAGCACAACGGGAGGGCTGGAGGACAGGGCTGGGAGGCATGGGCAGTGGAGGAAAATTTCAGATCGGCCACTGTGGGAAAGAGGGAGCACCCAGGACCACCGAGGCCCTGTTGTGGTGGGAGCCTGTGAACTGACATGCTGCAATTCTCACCCTGGGTGCAGGCAAAAGACAGGAACAAATGGAACAACCCAGGTTGTGGGTAAAAGGAGAGCAAGGGAGCTGAGAAGGGGCAGGAGAGATTGCTGAGATGGACCATGCTGGCTGAAGAGAGAGGTGAATAGAGGAGGCAGATTTAAACGGAGGCCAGAGAACCAGTGGCAAGGGAATGACTGATCGACCGAGAGTCCGAAGAGGAAGGAGGGTAGGGCAAGAGGAGATGTAGCTGACGGCATTATTTCAGAGCTGGAGCAGTTCTACATATGAGTTCTAGTGCCAGAGGCAGGCCATGGGAGAGGGCAACTTCAGTGTAAAATAAAAATAAAGTAAAATTTTAAAAGGTGAAGGTGACTGGAGAGAAGAAGGTCAAGACACCGATTGTTTTGGAGTACTGGACAGATCGTATGTGTGGACAGTTAAGTCCCCAGAAATGAAGGCATGATTTGAGAAGACAACAAGCTGGGGTAGAAATATTTTAATGAATGAGAGTGACAAGCAGGTAAGTTAGCAAATGATAGGGAAGAAAAAGGTAGCGGAAGGTCTGTAGCGGACGTTGGTTGTTTCTGCTCGTCCAGCGGTCATTCTTCCTCCGTCTGGTAACAGCACCCTGATTTTGCTTTGGCTGCCCCCCTCCCCCCAGGCCTGTTGGGAGCTTCCAAAATATTAGTAATATTCTAGGTCCTAATCTAGAGGGTAGGACATGAGTGTTTATTTGATTATTCTTTAAACTGTACAGATACATTTTATCCTTTAAACTATACAGACATATTATATATACTTTGTATGCAGAGTTCACATTAAAAAAAAAAAAAAAAGAAAGAAAGAAAGAAAAAGAAAACACCCTCCCCTCTGGCTCAGGTGAGCACCGGATCTGGTCTGGGAAATCAGAGTCTCAAGGCCTGGTTTAGGTGCCTGACCCACTTGAGGCCAATGAGACTCCACCCCAGGGATTTTGCCGGAACTATCAGGAAAAGAGATGCTCTCTCTACTGAGTTGGGAAGCTTGTTTGTAGAGCATATCCCTTCACCAGCTTGAGAATAAAGCTACCACAGAAGAAATCAGAGCCAAGAGGTGGCTAGTGACAGATTCAGGACATCATCTGAATACCAGCTCCAGCCATTCTTGAAGCCAAAATACCTGGGCCTTTTCAACAACATGAACTGGTAGATTTTTTTTTTTTTTTCTGTCTTCTTCAGATAGTAGGAATTCAGTTTACATCCTTTTAACTAAAAACGATACGGAGTCAGTAGAAGAGTCAAAATACTTTCAGTTCAATAGCTTGTATGTGCCTTTTCAATACAGAAATCAAATCGTGCCCTCCTTCTGCTCAAGCCCCTGCCACGACTCCCCATGGCACTTGAAGTAAAGGCCAAAGTCCTTGTGGTGGCCTGACAGGCCCCCCAGGATCTGTCCCCTTCCCCTTCTGCCCTCTGCCCCATGTTTCTTCCTCTCTGGACTGGCTTCAGGCTGTTCCCTGATTCCTCAGGCCTCAACTTTGACTCTCCCTCTGCCTGGCATACGCTTCTCCAGTCATCTGCCCGCTAACTCCCTCGCCTCCTTCAAGTCTCTGCTCAAATCTCAACTTCTCAATGTGTCTGCTCACACGGCCTGTGATCGTGAGCCCCTGAACCCCCTTACCCTGCACCCAGTGAGAGAAGGGGCCTTTGGCCAGTTTATTCACGGATACATCTCAAGTTCCTCGAACAATACCTGGCTCGTAGGAGGCACTCAAACATTTGATGAATGAACAATTAAAATGGTATGGGCCTCAAAGGGGCAGAGCCTGGTTTGTAAAAAACAGGGGAGAGAGAGGACAGCACTGACCCCAGCCGACTGACCCTAACCGGAGAATAGAAGGAAAGGACATCTCCATCCTGAAGGCTGCAGGGAAACAGTGCTTTAAGTCGACAGGAAGTAGAGGAAAAATGTTCAGTTAACAGGCTGAGGATATGGGGAGGTGTTAACCTCAGAATGGGGCTTGAGAAAATTCGGTATTAAGTTGTATGGGGCACACAGGAGTAGGAGGCTGACTCAGGGAAGAAGCAGAGCAGAGTATTTTGCAGATGACAGTAAAAAAAGAGATGGATAGGCCAAGTGGCTTACTTACATTTCTAGTGCTTACAGTGCTAGGAAGCCTGGCAAGTTTAGCTAGCATCAAAAGAATGAGTCCTAGCCACCTTGGTAGATAGACATGATTTATCCCATCACACCATGGTTTGAATGACTTAAGAAGTCAGATGGAGAGTCTCACATTCGGTCTTTCTGGGCTACCCGTGCACCCAGAGGCCATTTAGAAGCATCAGCTGGGCCATTACAGGCTCATCTGCAAAATAACCCTGCACTGAGAGGAGCACGGTGAGTCAACCCTCATTCTCCTCACCCAGAACTGACTCTGAATCCCTGTCATCTGTGATCACAACCCCAATTTCCAAAAAAAAAAAGGCAAGAAAACAGGCTTCTTTTCAAGGCAAGCCATCATGCACAACTTTCCTACCTGCCCTCCAACGACGGCTGCCCCCAGCCTGAGTTAAGAGAACGCTGAGCAAAGGGGAGGCTTCTGCTGGTCCTGAAACCACCCCCCACCCCCCCACCCCCCATTGCTTGTGAGCTTCTCACGCACTCCCTGGGCAGAAATTTCTCCAGCATTACAAGAACATCTGAGGATGCCAAGATGCAAGGAAAATGTTACTCCGCGTCAGAGAAAGAAAGTACATGGCTTAGCCTCTAAGGAAAACGGCCTACTATAAATGAGGCCCAGGGGAACGGTGTCATTTACCTGTTAGAATATTACATATTCAATAATTAGTTATGCCTCCGAGACTGTCTCTCCCACAGAACTGGCCCGAGAAGGAAGTCAGCCACAAGTCAGACCTGGACCTGCCGTCCTGCCCACTAACTCTATCTTGGTGATAGTGGGCACTGGTCTTCCCTGCGCTTGTTAGTGAAATGGCCACACTTCTCATCAGGTAGCCTCCAAGAGCAGAACCTGAGGCAAACATTTAAAAGCGCCATCTGAGGTGGCCAGCCCAAGATGGCCCCAGCCTCCCGGTATTCACACTCTCCTCCCGCGCTGTTCCAGAGCTGATCTGTGTGGCCAGTGGAAAACCACTTCTGAGGTAAGGTCACTCCAGACCGCGGCTTCTGTGTTGGGGCTTTTGCTCCTTGGACTGTGTGCTCTGGGGGAAGCAGGTTGCCATGTGGCGTGCCCGGTGGAGAGGCCCGTGCAAAGGCTCAGGCCTGCCCGCAGCCTGGAAGCAACCCCCAGCCCAGCTTCACTTGACCACACCCCGGGCCAGCGACAGCGGGTCAGAACCACCCAGCCAAGCTGCTCCCGCTTTCCTGAACCTCAAAAACTCTTCTCAGCCATAACATATTGTTATGTAGCAATAGATAATTAATTCACTGTCCAATTTAGGAGCAAGAAAGGAAGGAACTCAGGAGGCATAACCTTAGTACCTATCCTACATTCACTTAGGACCAATTGCTCTGCCCATAAGAAAGCAACAAATGATTCACTCAGTCATGTCACATTTACTGACTGAATGTGAAATGTGGACATGGTATTCCCAAATGACCTAAGCCTTTGCATAGTTTATAATCTTCTATAAAATAAAGAGAAATAATCAGCCACGTGTACACACGCACGTACACACACACCTGCTGCTCAATCCGTTAGTTTCCTCAGCTTTTTAAGTCGTCCTGCTCTTAAAGCTTTACAGTCCCCTCACTCTGCCCTCGCAGCCACCACCACCACCACCACCCCCGGGAAGGTCCATCGAGCCCCCCGTCCCTGGCTATTTTGATGTCTCCCTGCATATCTCACTCTGTGTAAGGCCAGCAAGTCCCATTCTCCCGCACTCAACTTCACTGTGCCCCATGCCCTCCCATCTAAGGGGAGAGAAGAAAGTTAGGCCCCCTGAGTCCCTTTAGTATTGGGAGAAGGAGGCATCCATTTAGTGTTTTACTAGGAGGAAATCCTGATCACAAGTGCTGAGAAAAACTCTAATTTCTGCAGTTAGTGACTAAGGGGCAAAGGCAGTGCTGACATTCGCTGTTCAATTCCCGACCACACCAGGCCTCCAGCAGAAATGGCCGGGGGCGGGGGCGCCCTACTCCTCTCTAGGCTCCGCAGTCTCTCCAAAGAGCAGGAGGGTGGTACTGCCTTAGGAAATCGGGAGCTTCCCTCGGCTACAAAGAAGGGCAAAGGGCGAGCTTTCTTTCCGTCAACCACAAAACCAGCCTCGGCCAAACCTAAACAGTGTGGGAGGCCGTCGGGGGTGAATGGAGCCCCAGCCAGAAAACCACAGGCGCTGGCTGGGGTCTGAGTCAGGTGACTCCTCCCGGCAAACCTAAACAAAGCTCAGTCCCCGCACGACCGACCGGGGGGCAAGAGGCAGTTCTCACAGTGGGACCAAGGCTGCCCAGTCCTACCAGGGAAAACCATCAACTCCCGCTGCTTTGCAGCCCCAGGAACCTGGAGGAGCTACAAGTTCTTCGGCAGCTCAGCCTTCAGGGATGCGCCTGGAGGAGCTCGGGACACCAGCCCAGGGCAAAGGCGCCGAGCACAGCACACACGCCTCCGCCCCCTACGCGCAGGCAGGACCCCTCCCCAGCAGCTGTCACCCGCGCACGCGGCCGGTCACAGCCGGGGAAGCGGCCCCTCCAGCCACTCCGCTCGCGCTGCGGCTGCGACCCCGCGGCGGCGGCAGAGAGAAGACGCTTTGGCCAGGGCTCAGGGGGAGAGGGCACGGTCGCCCCCCGGGAGGAGATTACGGCCACGTGTCCAGCCAGGGTGGCTCCATCATCCCCCCACCAGCCCGCCCCGGGAACGGAATGAACCTCCCGGTCCCCAGCCCCAAGCGCCCTACCTTGTCGCCGAAGCTGCGGGCCATCAGCAGGTCCGGGCTGGGCGTGCTGTCGCCGCCCACGGCCTCCTCGCTGCTGGAGCCGGCCAGCGGGTGCGGCATGTCACGCAGGGAGTGGGGCCCCGTGGTAGCCAGGGCCTTGGGGGGCCCGCCCGACATGGCGCGCACCGCTCGGGACGCGCCGCCGCCGCTTCCTCCTGCTGCCCGCCGCGGCGGGCTGCGCCAGCGCCCCGGGCGGAGGCCCCGCTCGGCCGCGGCTCGGTCCGAGGCCCTGCGCCGGCCGG